>JBBPBX010000704.1:109925-120213 GCA_038048925.1 Garcialebias charrua | reverse complement strand
TCCCGGCTCTGAACAGCTTCAGTGATGGTTCAACAAGTCAAGATAGAGAAAACACACCAAACACTGACCTAAGGGCTTGATTTAGGATGTAGGTCCAGGTATCCAGAACCACATATGCTGATTTTTAGATCTGCAGCACAGTTCAGCTCTTGATGAGAGCTTTTGATTTAACTTCTTTAAACCAGTTAGTCTTGTTTAACCTTCCTAGCGGGTTGAGATCCCGCACGCACTTATGATGTTAACGGGTCAGTTGTGACCCGTCTTAAATCAGCCAAAAAATGCCCTCAAAACAGTGTTTTTTTAAGAAGTATTAGAACACATCTCTAAAATAACATATGTATGACAAAGTTAGTGAGGTCACAGTGTGTTTATGATTTCAGTTTTGACACTAATTATTGGTTGATAGTCTTATACCATAACTGGGTCACAAATGACCCCAGCGCGGCAAGTGCGTGTTGTTTTATAAAAAATAAAAATTTAATTTAAATTAAAAAAATATATATTTTTTTAAAAGCCTTGATGCAAAAAAAAAAAAAACATTTAAAAGACAGTATCATGATTTAAAATTTAAAACGGGTCACTACGGACCCTAACACCGTAGGAAGGTTAAAGAAGTTTGTACACAGCACATTCTGACATGATCCAGCAGCCTTTAACAGGTCGGTGCTGCAGAGCAGCTTTTCGACGGTGCAACATGCTCCCAGTCTGTTACTGTTTCCCAGTTGACGTCTCTGCAGCTGAGGCGTGAAACTCCTCCATGTCCAGGCCCAGCCTGAGCCTCAAAATCACGCAACTGCGCTCACAGTTCTGTCCTGATGTAGAAGAAAACTCAGCTGGTTCTCCTCTCAGGCCCCTCTCCCCTCCTTTGGTTCCTCCTCCTCACCTCACGTCAAACTACTTCTATCTCAAGAATTTTACAGCCCGTTAATTGCTCAGAATTCAAACATATGCATGCTGCAGTTATAAGAAATAAAACACATTACTGTAGTTTTGCACATGGCATCTCCAGATTAAACATTAGTGCAGCTGATTTAAATCCAGGTGTGCAGGTCTGGACACCAGATGGCATCAGTGTACCAGCTGAGCTCAGACCAGCAGAGGAACCTGAACATTCTGTTGGGTAAGGTGTGAGGAGAGCCAAGAAGTTAGAAGAAAAAGGGTTAAAGATGTTACCAGTGGCTCATCATGATATCTGTTAAGTTAATGAAAAGCAGAAACACAGACAGAAAATAAGGCTCAAACAGTCACTGTCCAAAAAATGTA
The DNA here is from genome assembly GCA_038048925.1 of Garcialebias charrua. Classification (NCBI taxonomy): domain Eukaryota; kingdom Metazoa; phylum Chordata; class Actinopteri; order Cyprinodontiformes; family Rivulidae; genus Garcialebias; species Garcialebias charrua. Next base: position 118,950 of record JBBPBX010000704.1, on the reverse strand, counting down.
CAAATAACATCTGCAGATTCATTCAACCTTTATTTATACAGGTTAGTATCATTGAGTTGTGAGTACTCATATATGAGAGACCTGTACTGTAGAGATATTTGAACTGTGAGCGGCAGAAGATGCTGGTAATTAAACACATTATATTTTATGTCTCTACTGCATTGTACGTAGGAGTTACGTTCAAAACAAACTTCACTTTCTGTTTCAAGAGAAGGGTCTGAGTTCAAATGTAAAAGCTTGGCTGTGCTCTCTGCATGTAGAACTGAGAGTAAACCAGGTCCTAACGTGAGAGACACCGAGTGAAAGAAGACAAAAAATGTCTTTGTTTTGAAATGTAATGTATTTATGAGCCATATCTGTGGGAGTAAAAATTGTTTATTTGAACAGATCTGAACTTTTTAGGTGATTGTGCTGTCAGTTGAACAGTTCCTGAGGGAAAATATGCAAAAATAAAATAAAATCTAAACTGGGATTTTGTAAAAACTGTGAAATATATCAACATTCCGGTTCAGACAGGTAAAGCTGAATTTTCTGTGACCAGTTTAAACTATTATGTTTATGTTTATTTATGTTTATTGAATTTGTTCATTTTTTTACAAAAGAAACAATACAAGACAATCCCATAAATGATAATGTACAAAATATAAAAAAATGAAAGGTAGCAGAAAGAAGAATAAATCTTATTATTAAACTATTAAAGAATGCTTTTGAAGGACGTCTGAGCTGTAGAGCTGGGTTTTACCCAAATTCTGTTGATCTCCATTTAGTTTTTACCCCTCACACTTTTTGTTCATTGCGCTCAGTGTTTTGTTTTAAAGCTGCAGTTCGTGTAATCACAAACCTCCACCATCACTGTTATTTACAGACTTCTGCTGCACTTTGTCTTCCAGGCTGCGTCTCCTAAAGCATGCGTAATAATGTCGTCACAAGGGGAACAGGAGTCATACATGGATGTTATAATCTAGAACGATGGTAGCACGAGCACTGTAACTTGATTTTGAACCACCCGGCGCATCCAGATGTCGTCATGGGAACACGATGCAGACGGGAGCCAACAGCTGTTTGAGTGTGAGGAAATTATCCAGCCAATCTGGCAACCCCACCTTCGGAACAGATGGGGAGGCTGGCAAGGTAGGAGCTGCATTTAGCAACATCACACACACCTCTGGATTTATTTGGCGCCAAATTTCTTCTTTCTCTCTTCCTATTTTTCTATAGGCCTAAGAAGGAAAGGCTGAATGGATTCTGCTGGAAGCCATTTGTTTCTGTAAAAATCTATAACGGTGCGACATCCCACTACTCCTACATTCAAGACTCTATGGCTGAGTGATACGTCCCGTACTGTTGTATGGCGCAGAAACATGGCCAGTGACAACAAAACTCGAACAGCAACTTCACCAAACCGACATGAAAATGCTCCGATGGATGCAACGCATTAGTCTTAAAGATCACATCCAATCGACCGAAATCCTGCGTCGAGCAAGCTAATGTGCGATTAAGGACGCATGCCGGCGACACCGTTTGCGGTGGTTCGGTCATGTTAAACGAAGTGAAAACAGTGCTATACTTGCTATTGCAAACCTTGAAGTACCTGGCACCCGTCCCTAAGGCCGTCCGAAAAAGACCTGGGCGCAAACGATTCAACAAGATCTGAAAGCGTTGAACCTCAATGAACTGGACGCAACTGACCGCCTAATCTGGCGTCAAAAACTTGGCGACAAAGAAGTAACGTCCCACCCCGGAATCGGGAAAACGGACGTTAAACGAAGATAGATAGATAGATAGATAGATAGATAGATAGATAGATAGATAGATAGATAGATAGATAGATAGATAGATAGATAGATAGATAGATAGATAGATAGATAGATAGATAGATAGATAGATAGATAGATAGATAGATAGATAGATAGATAGATAGATAGATAGATAGATAGATAGATAGATAGATAGATAGATAGATAGATAGATAGATAGATAGATAGATAGATAGATAGATAGATAGATAGATAGATAGATAGATAGATAGATAGATAGAAAAATCTATAACTTGATCCAACTAAGTTGATGATTTTACTCCTCCTGATGGTTTCCTGCATTAACTCGTGCACGTCCTCTGATCTGATCTCCTAATTTCTTGATTCTCATTTGTATCATCCTGCAGTCAAATGTGCTGCACAGGAAGTTTTCTTTGTAAAATCTGCTTTCTCTCTAAATTTGGCTCCCGAGGGAAACTTATTGATTGTGCCACCCAAGAGCTCATTTGTCTTCCACTTGGCGCGGCCTCAGATGACGGAGCGTTTGCATTTTCCTCCAGGTGAGTGTCAGACAACTTAAGACGGAGAGACAGAGTATTAATCAGGCGTTGCTCTCCCTCCCTCCTCCGCCACCACTCGGTCACCATCACCTCTCTGGATGCATCGCAGAACGGGCATCTGTGGCCAGGTCCTGGAAATGAGCCTTGAAAGTGTAATTAATGAGAGCAATGATGAGATAATTACACAGAACAAAGTTATTGATCAAGCTGGCCAACTCCTGAGTCTTAAAATGTGCCTGACCTGAGATGCCCCACCACATCTGGGTATAAAATGCAGACAGGGAGCGAGGTCACGTTTTCTGGATGGGGCCAGTTTTCACATCTACTGGAAGCTTACAGACTTTTATGAAAATGCCATAAGAGAAAGGCTCTGTGGTGGTTACTGTATCAAATATGTCTGCTCTGTGCATGAGTGGAAAGTATTTTCATGAAAACTGGCTGATTGTTAACAGAGAAGTATTTGATGCAACAAACTCATGACAGGAGGGGCTGCTGTAGAATAATAATCTGCTCATGTGAATCCAAAAATTGATAATTTTGTCAAACAAACAGTGTTTTTGTTTTGTTTTGATTTGATTTGTTTATTCATTCATTTTATAATAAAATACACAACAATATACACATAAAAAGAAGAAAAAAACACAAATTAAAATGAAAGGCAGCAGATTGAAGAAAAAAATTCTTATTTTATCTGCCCCTTATCTATCTAACAAACAATTCACACAACCAAAATTCTTCAATTTCCAAAAGAAATGAACAAAGCTTTTAACCATCAACATAACATACAATTTATAACTTAAACTAATTTAGAAATAGGATTGTAAGAATTTAAACGTAATCATTCTCTTAAATATTGCCATTGAATTTGCCTCTTTAACATCGTTCTCCAAAACGTTCCACAACCCAGCTCCCTGAACCATGGCTGATCTTCCCCTCAAACTCGTTCTAATTTGTGGCTTTACATATATATATATATATTTCCCCTTTAAATGGTAACAACTCATTCTTTTAACAAAATACCTCTGAATATTTAAAGGAAGTGATTCAGTCTGTGCTCTATACATAACCAACAGAATATTATAATCAACTAAATCGTAAAATTTCAACAGTTTCGTTTGATAAAATAATACATTTGATGGATGATTGTACTGTTTTCTTGTAATAAGTCTAACAACTCTTTTCTGTAAAATAAAAATAGGCATTGTAATTGATTTACACGCTTTTCCCCAAACAGTAACGCAATAAATTAAATGTGGAACAATGAATGTGTTATACAACAGAACTAATGCCTTATTATTCAGAAAATCTCTTAGTCTGTAAAATATAACAATGGATTTGGATATTTTTTCTTTAATAAAACTTATATGCTGTTTCCAAGACAATTTGTCATCAGGGATGACACCCAAGAACCTCACCTCATGAACTCAATTAATCACCGAATCGTCAATTAGAAATGGAACATCAATTGATCTGTTTTTGTTACTAAATATCATGTAACTTGTTTTATCCAGATTTAATGTCAGCTTATTAATTTTGAACCAATTTTTAATTTTAACAAGTTCAGTCATCATTAATTTCAAAGTCTGTTCAATATCATTACCAACACCAAAAAAGTAGTGTCGTCAGCAAAAAGAATACACTTAATGAGTCCAGAAACCTTTACCAAATCATTTATATATAACAAAAATAATTTAGGTCCCAATTTCGATCCTTGAGGAACTCCACATGTGATGGTGCTGAATTCTGATTTCACCTCATTCATGAGTACAAATTGTTTCCTATCATTCAAATAACTACGTACCCATTGTAATGCAACACCTCTAATACCACAACTATGTAACTTATGAAGGAGAATGGTGTGATCAACGGTGTCAAAGGCTTTTTTCAAATCAATAAATACACCCACACCGCGTTGTTTTTGATCAACAGCAGTAGTTATTGATTCAACCAATTCCATCAGAGCCATGGATGTGGAATTTCCTGCCTGTTCTCAGGCAGCATGGTGGTGCAGCTTTTGGAGCTGTCTCCTCACAACAGAAAGGTCGCAGGTTCACCTACCGGCTACTTGTTCTCTTCTACAGGTACTTCAGTTTCCTCCCACAGACCAAAATTGTGCATATTAGGCTGATTGTTTCCACGTTTGAGCGAGAGTGAAAGGCTGTTTGTCTCTATGTGTCCCTGTGTTGGACCTGGGACGTGTCCGGGGTGTCCCCTGCCTCTCACACAGTGACCGCTGGAGAAAGACTCTCCATGAGTCCATGAGGAAAATGCAGCTAAAGAAAATGGATGGATACATCAGCTCACTAATGTTGATTATTGTTGTGAACAATTAATAGCCAGTGGTTTTCAAATTAGGGTCCCCGGGGGTTGGGCGCTTGGGTCGGCTCGGCCTGGTGGCTGCCTGGTGGAGCTCGGGTCCTCTGGTCCTATCGGGTCCGGGCCTGAGGGGTAGGCGTCCCCGGTGCCCGGGCCTCGGTGCCCGGGCCTCGGTGCCCGGGCCTCGGTGGCCGGGCCTGGGGCTACATCAGTGCGGCGGGCTCCGGCGGGGGCAGGTGGGTTTGTCGCTGTTGGCCCCGCGGGGGTCATTGTTTGTTTGTTGTCCTTCTTGGGGTCTTGGGCTTTGATTGCCCCTTCGTCTGCCTTGGGCCTTGGGGGGGGATCTCTGATGCTTCACGGTCGCTGAATGTTCTATTGGAGGAACCTTATTCACTTATGCATGTTCACAACCACACACAAATGGATGCAGGGATGTATATGTAGATATCATATGCAGATATGTAGATGGATATGTGATATGAATGAATATGTATGTATACTGTGGTGTGTTGGTGAGGTATGTGGCCTCATCTCTCTCTCACCCAGTAGGAGGAGCCAGCGAGGTGCTCCCCAGGTTTTACGAGGTGAAGAAGAAGAAGTGTTCGTGTGTTCATTCATTCATTCTGTAACTGGTTTTGACGCTCGAAGGATTAAAGGCAACTGCTTGCAGATCAGTTTGTTTCTCCTTCTTCACACGCTACAGTTGGTGACCTGACGTGAAATATGTCAGAACCAAACGAGGATGTTGTTTCTTCTTCGGACCCCGCCGCCGCGACGTCTGCTCAGCTGTTGCAGCCGAACCCAGCCGACTTTGCTCCCGCAGCGAGTGTTAAGCTCCCGGAGTTCTGGCAGAGTGACCCGGTTTCGTGGTTCCAGCACATCGAGGCACTCTTTCGCCTCCGAGGCGTGAACGCAGATGAAACCAGGTACTTCTTGGTCGTGTCGGCTCTGGATATGCAGTCAACCCGCAAAGCCATGCCGCTGCTGCGCGACCCGCCGCACGTGGACAAATATGGCGCCCTCAAAGAGTTTCTGCTTCGAAGGTACACTTTGACTTCAACTGAGAGGGCTGATAAACTGCTATCGCTGCCGGGTTTGGGTGACGGCACGGCTGTGAACATGATGGACAAAATGCTGTCGCTACTTGGTTCAGACGACGGGGGTTTCCTTTTCCCTCACATTTTCCTGCGCCAGCTTCCGTCGCAAGTGAGGGCTACTTTGGCCAATTCCCCTTGTTTATCTACCGGTGATTACCGGGGTTTGGCGGAGGAGGCGGACCGGGTCCTGCTGGCTACCAGACGGTTCGCGGTGCAGAGTACATCGGTGGAGCCGGAGCAGACGGTGGAGATGGAGGAGCCAGCGGCGGTTTCAGCTGTTGGCGCGCGAACTCGGCGGGGGAGCTCCTTTGTTTCTACCACCGGAGGTTCGCAAACAAAGCTAAGCGCTGCATCCCACCATGTGCATGGGTGTCGGGAAACGAGGAAGCCGGCGCTCAGTAGCAGCTGTGGGCGCTGGCGAGCGAGGTGAGCTGCTCTTTGTCACAGACTCCCTGTCAGGACGTCGTTTTCTGGTTGACTCTGGCTCCCAGAAGAGTTTAGTCCACCCTGTTGGACCTGAATTAGCAAGCCGAGGCAGTGGCCCACTGCTAACTGCTGCTAACGGTTCTCCCATTGGAACTTTTGGCACTAGACGGGCAACAGTTTCTTTCCATGGTCGTGAGTTCGAGTGGGACTTTGTTGTTGCCTCAGTGACTGTTCCTATTATCGGGGCAGATTTTTTATGTGCTCATGGACTGTTAGTAGATGTTGCTAACCGCAGACTTATTGACGCTGTAACTTTTGCAACTTTCCCATGTGTATCTGGGGGGGCTGGGCCGCTAACTCATGCTAATGTTTTAGTTTCAGGAGATGTTTTTCAAGGTTTGTTGGCAGAATTCCCCTCTCTAACTACACCTGCTTTTTCCTCTTCAGAAACTAAACACGGGGTCGAGCATTTCATCCCCACTACGGGACCGCCCGTTTTCGCACGTGCACGCCGCCTCGACGCTGTTAAACTGGCCATCGCTAAAGAGGAGTTTGGTACCATGGAGAGGTTGGGTATTGTTAGACGCTCTAACAGCCCGTGGGCCTCCCCCCTTCACATGGTACCAAAAGCAGACGGGTCGTGGCGCCCATGTGGCGATTTTCGCCGTTTAAATAACGTGACGACGCCTGATCGCTACCCCATTCCGCACATTCAGGACTTTTCTGTTCGGTTGTCGGGTGCTTCCATTTTTTCTAAGGTGGATCTGGTGCGCGGCTACCATCAAGTCCCAGTGCAGTCCAGCGATGTACCTAAAACTGCAGTAATCACCCCCTTTGGGCTTTTTGAGTTCCTCCGCATGCCGTTTGGACTAAAGGGGGCAGCACAGACTTTTCAAAGGCTGATGGACTCCGTGTTACGTGGCCTCGATTTTGTGTTTGTCTATCTGGACGACATTTTGGTGGCCAGCTCGTCAACCGAGGAGCACCTGTTGCACCTGAAAGAAAATTTTCAGCGCTTGGATGCACATGGCTTGATCATTAATCCGGTTAAGTGCCAGTTTGGTTTACCGGTGATCGATTTTTTAGGTCATCGAATTTCCGCGCAGGGTGCAGTTCCATTGCCTGCCAAGGTGCAGGCGGTGGCAGAGTTCCCACGTCCTCTGGTGGTTAAAAAGTTGCAGGAGTTTTTGGGCATGGTGAACTTTTACAACAGGTTCATTCCCAATGCAGCCCATCTCCTGCAGCCTCTCTACGAGGCCCTGCGCTCGAGGAAGGCGACTGACACAGTGGTTTGGACCCCGGACCGGATCACTGCTTTTGATGGTGCTAAGTCCGCGTTAGCTAGTGCGGCACTCCTAGCCCATCCAGATTCAGAGGCCCCGATTGCGTTGACAACTGATGCTTCGGATATAGCTGTGGGGGCCGTTGTAGAGCAACGCGTTGGCGACGCATGGCAGCCGTTGGCATTTTTCAGCCGTAAATTGCGGGACTGCGAGCGCAAGTACAGCGTTTTTGACCGCGAGTTGTTGGCGCTATTCTTAGCTACACGGCATTTTCGTTTTTTGCTGGAGGGTCGTTCATTTACGGCTTATGTGGACCACAAACCACTCACGTTTGCAATGTCTAAAGTTTCGGAGCCCTGGTCAGCACGTCAGCAACGGCACTTGGCGGCCATTTCAGAGTTTACAACGGACGTCCGCCATGTGGCTGGAAAATCCAACTCAGTGGCAGACTGTCTGTCACGGGTGCTCGTTTGTCCTGTGCTCCTCGGGGTAGATTTTTCGTGCTGCTGTTTATTCCCACTATATTAAGCTTAGTGTATTACTAGTTGATGTTTTTCTTAGTTAATTCTAGATGTTATTACTGTTTTTCTCTTGCATTTGTTGTTGGATGTAACTGGGACCCCGTGTACATAATCTCGTTTTCATCACATGTACCACATGCGGTGCAAATGACAATAAAGACTCTCTGACGCTGACTCTCTGACTCTGATTTTTCTGCCATGGCCGTTGACCAACCAGGAGACGCTGATATAACTGCCCTTCATGCCGGTGTTTCAGGGCTTAAGCTAGAGGAGGTCAAATTGGGAGAGGGCGGTCCTTTGATCCTGTGTGACGTTTCCACAGGCCGGACACGCCCAGTGGTTCCATCAGGTTGGCGCCGCCGCATTTTTGACTCTGTCCACTCTCTCTCGCACCCAGGTGTGCGCGCGTCTGTGAAACTAGTCAGCGCACGTTTTGTGTGGCCTGGTTTACGCAGAGAGGTGAGGAGTTGGGCAGCGGCTTGCGTGGCTTGTCAGCGTGCCAAGGTGCACCGGCACACTAAGGCACCACTGGAACCATTTCCCATTCCAGCCAAGCGTTTTGACCACGTGCATGTGGACTTAGTTGGTCCCCTGCCCCCATCACGGGGTTTCACACACCTGCTTACAGTGGTCGACCGCACAACCAGGTGGCCGGAGGTCGTTCCTCTTTCTTCCACAACTACCTCCGACGTGGCTGGTGCGTTCCTCTCCACTTGGGTTGCCCGTTTTGGTGTGCCCTCGGACATCACTTCAGACAGAGGTCCCCAGTTTATTTCAGGGCTCTGGTCCGAGATGGCGCGCTCCTTGGGGGTGCAGGTGCATCGCACTACCGCCTACCACCCTCAGGCTAACGGGTTGGTTGAACGTTTCCATCGGTCTCTTAAGGCGGCGTTACGTGCTGCGCTAACAGACGTTGGCTGGGTGGAGCGTTTGCCGTGGGTGCTGCTTGGGTTGCGATCAGCTCCTAAGGAGGACCTCAACGCTTCATCAGCCGAGTTGGTTTTTGGTCAGCCTGTACGAATCCCAGGGGAGTTTTTGTTAGACGCTGCCGCTCCACGGTTCCCC
>JBBPBX010000704.1:88938-108856 GCA_038048925.1 Garcialebias charrua | reverse complement strand
TAAGAGCCTCACTGGTCCACCAGGCCTCGGATCGATGAACAACATGTGGTCGTCCTGACACCTCAACGCTGGTCATTTCATTTCTGGCAGGAAGTTCTGAACAGCTCTCGCAGACAGCTGACTGTGAGAAACTGGACGTGCTTCTGGTGTCATCTTGTTGCAGCTCAAGCTCTGCTCATAACTCCTTGATGCTCCACCTCTCCTGTTCTCTCCTGTTCTCTCCTGTTCTCTCCTGTTCTCTCCTGTTCTCTCCTGTTCTCTCGTGTAATGAATACTCCTGCAGTCTCAGGCTCAGGTTTCTGTTCTGTCTCTGTGTATTGAACATCAAATGCTGCTCAGGGTCCTGGTGTGAGATTAAAGGGCTTGTTCCTTTCTAATAGGCCCTTGACCTTCGCAGCTCGCTGTCACGGCTCCGCTCTTACTCCTTTTGCGGCACACCATCCGCTGCCCGGGCTCCCATGATGCAAATTTCATGTCACAACATCAAACAGCGCGCTGATCAAAGGTCAACCCTCCTTTCTGTAGGTGTTTGAAATCAAATTTTCTATTTCATCTCCAGCTGTCAGGGGCTGTTAGAGCTGAAGAGCCAAAGGATGGAGAGAGACCAGCAGCCGAGGAAGAAAAGAAAAAAACAGACAAAGTGATGTGGAAAACTATAAGATTAAACATTTGGTGACTGTTTGAAATCTGCACACAGATTCAGCTAGCTCTGGTTTAATTCTGCACGACGGCGGCGTCTTGACAGCGCTTTGTGTTTTTGTATTAGTTCATTAGTTTTTGATTGTGTTTCCATTTTCTCACGCGCTCCTCATAAATCCTTGAGCATTACGAAGCAAAGAGAAGGAGGAAGTTGAAATGGGTGCAGCGTTTCTATGAATTAGTGCTGTGATTTGCTGAAGCTCCTGAGAATTACTCTGAAGGTGGGATGAGAATTCAAAGATGGCGTTGAGATGTGACGTTCTGCGTGAAATTATGGTCAGTAAATAAGTTAGTCATGTGGAGGTGTTCACTGTGGGCTTTTCTTCTAACTACACTGTCCTTTAGTCTCACAGCCTGGATATAAACTATGACTTACCTTTAACTGTTTTCAACAATCGCCCTAAAAATATTCAGTTCTCTTGATCATTTGTCCTTTAATCAGAAGGTTTGCTGCGCTGCACCAACAACACTTTACACATTTTGCCCCACAATTTATTTGCAGATCCCATAATGTTTGATGCTCATCCCTGGAAGAGAAGATTAATGTGATATGTTCCAGTGACAAACAAAGTTTATATTTTTGTCTGGATGTGTTTAAAACAGCCCATAATTTACAGTAAATTTCCACCAATTCTCATATTTCCCATACATTTTTTTTTTCATTTTCATTCCCAAATGCCTCAAGAAACTCCTCTTTTTATGAAAGTTTCCGATAAATTACAGACATTTTAAATTTCAGCCCTATCCCTGACGTGTCTGCAGGCAGCAGTGCAGCACATACATAAACTTCTGTACTTTTTCCTGCCAGTTATTGCATAAATGTGGGGGCACTGTTCCTCTAAATGTGTATTAGCTCATTTAAATGTGGCAAACTGCACCACTGGAGACATGTTGTGTGGTTTGCATCCAAACTGAAGCAGCAAAGAGCGTTGGTGCCACTGAGCCTCTGTGTACTTTACCTGCATGAAGAATCTTAACGCAATTCAATAACCAGCAGTTTTATCAGCAAACCAGCAGTTTTATTCAATGTGGCGGCACCAGAGCAGCACCCCGTGCAAGTCCAACACCTGAAGGCCAACCTGGAGACACGGCCTCAGTCAGGGTGAAGGTTTCCCATCAACGCCATGCTGGCAGGGAAGAATGTCACCAACATGTCTGACTGGAACAGAGACACAGAGATGAGAGGCACGTGGATACTTTATTTTTCTCTCATTCTTGAAAAGCTGCATTTGTTGGACTTTTCCTTTTTCCACAGGTTTTCTTGTTGAGCCCATCAGCAGCACTATGTCTGGCTGCAGTTCTGTTTGTCAACAGTAGATGGCAATGTTGCTCTATCCTTAAAAAACACCACCATTCGTAGGATTTGGTGATTTTTCCAGATGGCAGCTTGTTGCAAGCATTTTTACTCAGTAATTGTTCAATCTCAGCCAATCAGAATGCAAATCTATTTTTGTGCATTTACTGTTGTTTGAAAGCACAAACGAGGGAAAGGCTTGAAGCCACGAAGGCTGGAGATGAGATTTATGAGGAACTGGGACTTTTCAAAGAGATCCAATAACTGAGTTGATGCTCTTTCTAAATGAAACAGTGTTTTGGTTTTTACACTTGATCATCACGAGCCATTATGATGTCATTTGGGCCTATTCATCCACAAAACCATTACATTTACGTTCCTATTCTGTCATTTATTTTCTCCTAAAGCAATTGGTCTATACAAACTGCTTTCATGTTAAATGCAAACTGAAAATAAAGCTTTTTAAAATGTTTTGACACAAAGCAAAACACAAACACTGAGTGGTAGAGCTCCGACTGAAGGCCAGCATTCACCGGAGATATTCAGTGTAAACGCTCCTCTGAAGGGCAACATGTAAACAGATTGTCATGCAGAATATAAATCAGTGGCAAAGAGAAATTATCTGCACGGGAGGGAGGGGGTTTCCAATTACCACCTCTTGGTAATGTATAAATGAAGGCTAAGGTGATAGCACCCCCCACACAACTCCTGATAAAGTAATTGCCTGGTGAAGCTAACATTGTTCATTTAAAGACACGACGTCACAAGAGGAAATCGATGCCTTTTTCTTTCTTCTTCGGATTTTCTTTCCACCTGTGGAAAGTCTGAGAGCACGAGACAGGACAGAATAAGAATGAAGCTTGTAGACCGACAATTCTGGGCCCAGAGCAACATAATCAGTTTCAAAATGACTGAAAGAACATGAGAGAAGAAGAGCAACGAGGTGATTGGAAGAGCAAAGGAGCGGAGGAGAGAAGACGTTTGAGTCCTCGTTCCTTGGTTCATCGTTCTTGTGCAGGGATCTTCTGGACTGAACATGCAACTTCAGAGAACACACGTCTGACAGGTTTTCATTTAGTGAACTATGACAAAACTTTTCTTTCTCTTCTTTGATGGAACCAGAGCAGCCTGTGTATCTATAAGGTCGGTGGTGATGAACTAACATTTCCAGTGTCTTTTTCGCAGCACTCCACCCTAAAAACATCTCAGCACCTCGGGTCAGTAACTTTGACTCACTAACCACCCTCATTAGTATTCTTGGAAAGCTCCATGGCAGACATCCAGTTTCTGTGTGGAGGGGAGAAAACAAAGGTTGGTGGTGGAGCTGTGCTCTGGGATTCTGCTCCTTTCAAAACTCTGCCACGTGATTATGATGAAGCTGAGGATGGAAGCGAGTGAGGAGGGTAACCGTGTGATCTTCAGAAGAAAAACCCTGAAGTCGTGGAGATTTGTTGGGGGCTCAAATTTGTGAGAAAAATGGGTACATTTTCTGTAGCAGTCTCACTGAATTCTGTTTGCAATCGAGCAACAGGGAGCTGTGTGACTGTGTTGAGAAGCCAATAAAAATAAAAAATAAAGCTTATTTTTGCGTGCACAGATGTCAGAATTGTAATCTAGACGGTGCACATTATTTTGTGTCCCTACTCTACCCACATTGTACCACCACACCATGTTCAAGGCACACTTTTGGTAGGAGAATAGGCAGATTTGCAGAGGTTAGTGAATAATTATTGATCATTAGGATATCTAAAAAAGCTAAGTCTGGTCCTCTGGACATTAAAAAACAAAACAAAAAAACAGAAACGTTTCGTCTTTCGTCCAAAAGACTTCCTCAGTCTGAGGTGTACATAGTTCCCACACATGTGGCGAGTATTGCGCAATACCGGGGTTTTCGCCACTCGTAAAGGCAGAAATGGCGGACAAACACACTCGAGCTACCACAGCTAAATACATTACTAGCTTCACCAAGGCACAAGAGCAAAATGGCAGTGGTTGGAGTTGAATGAGTTTGAGAAAGAAATCATGGCAGACAACTTGTCACAAAGTAGTTAGTCTGCTCTGATATTATTAATTACTACGAAGAGCGCACACCGGCTTCACAGCGCAGAGCTCACAGCTTTAAATCCAAAAAAGATGTGTAAACTGTCTCAATCATATCTAACCAGCTAAATAAAGGTTTAACTAAAATAACACACAGCCAGCACAAACAGTCCAGGCTGAACACGGACCAGGACCAGCACTTTGAGTGTTACCGTGTTGGAAGTTAGCATGTCGTGTTAGCATCTGAAGCGGAGGGTCCGTCGCACGGAGGCTCGCGGCGAGCTCAGGTCGGACGGCGTGGATCCGTCGCGGCCGCGGGGGCACGTCCCATGGGACCGACGCGTCGCCCGCACGACTTGGCTCCCGTCCTCCTTCCCCCACTGGGGCGGTCTCCCCGGCGGTCCTGGTCCAGGAGGCCGTTGTCGCGTTAGCGAAATGCTAAGCTAACCACAGCAAGACGGTGCTGCTAAATAAATACAAAAAACAGCTCTAACACACAGACAGTTGTACTCTAACATTGTTCTGGCATTGTTTCACAAAATGATTTATGTAGAATATTTTGTTTACCGGCAACAAGCACGACGTCTTCTGAGCAGATCCAAGCAGAGATGGGGCGGTTGTGAGTTTCTCCGATGAGATAAATCCTTCACGTTTACTTTTTTTTTTATTAAGTGAAACCTGCGCGTTGCCCAAACGTCTACCCGACTGGAACACCCACTGACCCAACACAAAGTAACCATTGCCATTAATTAGAAATTAACAAAAAAAACAACGTGAAAAATGGACATCCAGTAGACTGCGCTGTACTGCTGCTCTGCCTCTACTAGGGAGGGTCCACCCGGAAATTCCACAGATGTGACGTCACATGGGAACTATGTATTCAGCTCAGTCTTGTAAATAGCACCCTCTCACAGTGGATCAACCAGTTTGCTGCTGACAGCCGAAACCAGTTGCTCACATGATCAAGGAGGACCATCAGCCTAACGATTGATTGTTAACACCCTGCGGTTGTTTGCTATTCACAGAGGGCTGAGTGATACTAGCAATAACAGCATTGTAAGAGGGGGACAGTTGAACCCGGAGGCCTCCACCTCTGTTTAATGATGGACGGTTTCTTTTCACAAAGATGGCCTCCTTTACTCCTCTCTCAAACCATCGTTCCTCTCTATCAAGGATGTGAACATCTTCATCCCTGAAAAAGTGACCGCTGGCGTGGAGATGAGTGTAGACCAGGGGCGGCCGGCCAATAGGGGGCGCTAGGGCGTCACCCCACTGGAACTTGTGGAGCTACTCACTATTTTATATTGAAGACTTAAAAAAATTAATAAAAATGAAATAATAAAATAAAAATATTTCCAAATATATGTATATGTTTTTAAAATCAAAAAAGGCGTTCAATACAAGATCAACTGGACTTTATTTGTTACAGAAGACGTTTCGACCTCTATCCAGAGGGCTTTTTCAATTGACTTGAAATTGAATTGAATTGATAAAGCCCTCTGGATAGAGGTCGAAACGTCTTCTGTAACAAATAAAGTCCAGTTGATCTTGTATTGAACGCCTTTTTTGATTTTATCATGTCCTGGACGACTGAGAATCTTCACCAGCATATATGTTTTTAGTTATAGGATAAATATTTTATGAGTAACGATGAGTTATATTGTTTGTTTCAAAAAAAGTTTTCTGATTGGTGACGTATTTCTTGTCCTGGGGGTGCATGAATCTTATCCATAGACTCTTGTTATAAATGGCGCATGCCATGGTTCATTCCAGGATGTGGAAACAAACCTAGTGACATGCTTCTGCCGTTATTGTTGTTGAACCCACATGCAGGCAAAGGCAGGAGACTCAGATGTAAAATATAAGGAAAATAAGGAACAAAAACAAAAATGCTGACGGGGCAGCAGAACTTATGTGTACAGAAATGACAAGATGAGCATACACAGAACATAGCATCCTTCACAGAACATAGCATCCTTCACAGGACAATGCACGGACAAATGACAGTGCACAAGAACACTGAATAAATACAGAACCTAACGAGACATGATGACAAACACCTGAGGTGATTGGAAACGGAGACAGGTGTGGCAGGAGCATGAAGTGGTCTCAGGCAGATGCATGTAAACAATAAAAGAGAAGAAAACACAACCAAATCCCCCACGCCTAACATAAATCTGAAACCTGCGGTGGTATCTCGAAATAAGTTTTTAAAGATCTATGGATATCATGTACTAATGTTATGAATTCAAAGTCAAACAGTCAAAGTCAACTTTATTATCAAAACTGTGATATGTACAGGTCATACACAGGATTGAAATGTCATTTCTCTCAGACCCCCGGTGCAACAATAACCATTTAAACATTAAAACATTTAATAAACATAAGCATAAAATGAAATAATAAATGTGTAACAATAAAAGTGTAATACTGTGCTGAGTTTTTGCATAGTAGTATAAAAGTATAAAAAGTATATCTATAAAATAAATGAAGGTTCTGACATTGACATTTGTAATAAAGTGACAAAGCAGCATATGAAGTTAATGTACACAGTATGTGTATGAGGTAGTTGATATTGGTATAGAGGTAAAGTGGCATATGCAATAAGGCTAGTAAAAAGAATATATATATCAGCAGTAGTGTGGATATAAAAAAGTAGTGTAAATGTAGATGTAAACAGTAGTATGACTATAGACAGTAATGTAATACAAACATTGGTGCAAATATGAGAAGTAGTGCATACTGAATGAGCACATGACCGTGAGTTGAGTGAATAACCCGTTTTGATGACACAGAGTCCAGTGTTAAAAATCTTTGTGTTGTGTGAAAGTTTTCTTGTGGTAAGGCAGTACAAGTGGGAGGGGGGGCAGAGCAGGCAGAGAGTTTAGCATCCTGACTGCCTGATGAACAGAGCTGTCATTTAGTCTGCTGGTTCGAGCCTGGAGACTCCTCAGTCTCCTCCCTGATGGCAGCAGGCTGAAGCAGCTGTGTAGTGGGTGTGTGGGATCACCTGCCATGCAGAGGGCTTTCCGAGTGAGGCGGTTGCTGTGTAAGTCCTGTAGTGAGGGGAAGGAGGTGCCGACGATCTTCTCAGCTGCTCTCACGATGCGCTGGAGGCTCTTGCGGCAGGATGCAGTACATGCACCAAACCACACCAGTGATGCAGCTGGTCAGGACACTTTCTATGGCACCTCTGTAGAAGGTGCACATGATGGGGGTTGAAGCTCCAGCCCTTTTCAGCTTGCGGAGAAAGTAGAGGTGCTGGTGAGCCTTCTTGGCCAGTGATGCAGTGTTCCTGATCCAGGACAGGTCCTCTGAGACGTGCACTACCAAGAACTTGGTGCTGCCCACTCTCTCCATTGTGGTGCCATTGATGGTCAGAGGGGCATGATGGGCGTGCCTCTTCCTAAAGTCCACAACAATCTCCTTTGTCTTATCCACTTTCAGAGTGAGGTTGTTGTGTCCGCACCACAAGGCCAGGCGGCTCACCTCGTTCCTGTAGTCCGTCTCATCATTGTTGCTGATGAGACCCACCACTGTTGTGTCGTCCGCAAACTTGATGAAGTGGTTGGAGCTGTATGATGGTGTGCAGTCGTGTGTTAGCAGGGTGAATAGAAGGGGGCTCAGCACGCATCCTTGGGGGGCCCCTGTATTCAAGGTGATTGTGCTGGATGTGTTACTGCCGACACGTACTGCCTGTGGTCTCCTGGTCAGGAAGTCTAGCAGCCAGTTACACATTGAGTTGTTCAGCCCCAGACTGTCCAGTTTAAGGATGAGCTCAGCTGTTCAGTTATGTTTTCAAAAACCACCAAAGAGAAATAATACTAACAATCAAAAGGATTACCGTATTTTTCGGAGTATAGGTCGCACCGGAGTATAGGTCGCAGTGTCCAATTTTTACCAATAGATTGGAAAAATCCCTAGATAGGTCGCACCGGAGTAGAGGTCGCACCTACGTTTAGCTCTGCTGCAAATGTCTGCCACAGGAGCGCACAGCAAGGCTTTTAAGAAGATTAACACTTAAAAACAATTATTTGTTTGATAAAAATTATAGCAAATATGTGTCTGAGCTGAACTTTTCCTTAATAAATGATAATAATAATTGTGAAATGATCTGGATTTTAAAATTAGTTTTGCCAAAAGTGATAAAAAGCCATATATAGGTCGCACCTGAGTATAGGTCGCAGGCCATGAAAAAATGCTAAAAAGGTGTGACCTATACTCCGAAAAATACGGTAGGCTATTCACCTTAAAGATCCACTGACATGATTTTTCTACTATTCATCAAATTGCTCAATATATATATATTTTATCATTTAATATGTTCATTTTTATAAACAAAATGATAAATCACTTTAATTTTGCTTTAAAAGTGATTTTGAGACTTCCGGGATGCAGCGGTAGCAGAGCAGACGTGTCACTCCTGTGCTCTCTAGCTTATCCGCTAATATGATATAAAAAAACAACGCTAAACTAATTTATGGACTGGGCAAACAAAGTCTAATAGTAGAGGAGTGTGGAATGGATTCACGGCTTCGAAGCAAAGACCGAAGCAAAGACCGAAAGAAAGATAAGAAGGACGAAAAAACTGTTGTTGCCAGAGAAGGGGCGGCTAAGGCTAACTCTAGCCGAAGCGACACAGACATGGAGGCTCGGGACAAGAGTTTAACTCCGGACCAAGAGGGAGACACCCAACTCGGGGAAGGACTTCCAAGCGTACTGAAAGAAATACGTGAGTTAAATAAGAGCCTTTCGGAGAAAATTGACCTGAGTTCAGCACAGCTCCAGACTTCCATCAACGGAGTGAAAGTTACGTTGGACAAAGTGCTAACGAGGGTAGCAGAAGCTGAGACCCGAATTGGTGAAACTGAGGACGCTGTAACTGAGCTGAAACAGCAGACGAAGCAGCTGAAAGGTGACAACGAGTACCTTAAAAAGAAAATCGACCAGCTTGAAAATTATAGCAGGAGAAATAATATTCGAGTGTTGGGATTAAAAGAAGGTGCTGAGGGGACCGACCCTGTGAAATTTTTCACAACCTGGATACCGGAGGTGTTGGGGGCAGGCGGCCAGGACGCAGCCGCTGAGCGGCTGGAGGTGGAGATTGAAGGAGCACACAGAACCATGGGGCCTAGACCGGGTGAGCCATCTCGTACTACCCCGAGACCCGTCCTGATTCGTCTCCTGAGATTTCAGGATAGAGAGAAGATTTTGGCTTTGGCTAAAAAGAGGGGAAATATCACCTTTGAAAAGATGAGAATTAACTTTTTCCCTGATATGAGCCCAGAACTAGCCAGACGCAGGAAACAGCTCGTCCCCGTGCTGCTAGCAATCAAAGCTAAAAACATCCCCTGCTACCTCATCTATCCTGCACGCCTGAAGGTCCAACCAGAAGTTGGAGGACCCCGCTTTTTTGACTCAGCAGAGGAAGCCTTTAAATTTATCAACAACCTGGAGCAACGGGAGCAGCAGATTTCAGCGACCAGTGATCGCTGATTATCTTCAACGAGTCAGAATCCGGAGCAGAACGAAGGGTTCAGTTGTGTGACTGCATGTTTACTTCAGAATAAATGACTACATCATGTTTACACCAGAATCAGTGACTGCATGTTCACTTGAGAATCGATGACTGCATCATGTTTACACCAAAATCAGTGACTGCATGTTTACTTTAGATTCAATGACTGCATCATGTCTTACACCAGAGTCAGTGAACTGGACCCATGATGGTTACTGGCTAAGTGGTGATAAAGTGATCTAACTTGTTCCCTCTAATTATATGCTTTATTATTATGAACTATCGGTCTTTTCTATTTTTTATTTATTTATTTTAGTACTAGGGGTTTAGTGAATACCAGTACTCAAGGCATATTCTTTTATTATGTGTTACTCTTTTGAAAGTTTAGAATATTGCTTAAAATTTATTGGTTTGCCAGTCTTTTTTTTATTTATTATAATAATGTATAATTGCCCATACATCTGGGGGGCCAAGGATGCCTCTATGACGGTTAAGATGTATATTCCAAGGGAAATACGACAGCGTTTGTTTTTATTTTTTGTTATGAGAGCTCACAGGTTAGCTTAGTTTAGAAAGGAGAGGTGAGCATCTTTGAGTCATTAGGTTAGGTTTAGGTTTGGTTGCCAGGATGTTGAGGTGGCAATCGAGAAGAGTGTTCAATGTTAAATGTATTGTCTTTTTATTTTGTGTTTTCCTGTGTTCCTGCCCCCACCCCCTGCCTTCCCTAAATTCTGAGAGACGGGATGGAGTAGGATTTGCTCACTTGGGCCTGGTTCGGTCATTTAGAGAAAGAATCGGCTGGTTGATTTTTTATCATAGCCAATGTCTGTAAGTCCATTGAAATTTGTAACATTTAATGTTAAAGGATTGAATAGCCCTATAAAAAGAAAAAGAGTATATACTTACCTGAAGAAATTAAAACCAGATATTGTTTATTTACAAGAAACACATTTGTCTGACAAGGAGCATAAAAAGCTTAAAAGAGATTGGGTGGGTCAAGTTTTTTTCTCTTCATTTAGCTCCAAATCAAGAGGAACAGCAATTTTATTGCATAAAAACTTACCTTTTGTTGTCAATAAAACTATATCAGACCCATCGGGTAGATACATTATGGTGCAAGGGCAAATGTATTCAGAATTTTGGACATTTATGAACATATATGCTCCTAATTATGATGATAGTTTATTCATGCAGGATGTCTTTCTCCAGGTCTCACAAGCACCAGGGTTTCTAGTGGTAGGAGGGGACTTCAATTTCTGTTTAGATACGGTGCTTGACAGATCTTCTGTTAGACCTTGTCCCCTCACTAAATCAGCTAAAATAACATCTTCATTTATGGAAGATTTACAATTGACAGATGTTTGGAGATGGATGCATCCACAGGTTAGAGATTATTCATTTTATTCACACCCACATAATACCCATACTAGAATAGATAACTTTTTGATCTCTGGTCGGATATTTCATCAAGTGATGGATAGTGAATATCTTCCAAGGTTACTTAGTGATCACTCGCCGTTGGTGATGTTGGTGTCTGTGCCTGATAAAGTAGAAGTAAGGTACAGGTGGAGACTTAATCTCACCCTCTTAAAACAACCTGAATTCTGTACTTTCATTAGGGAACAAATTATTTTTTTTAATTTTAACAAATAGGCCATCTGCTCCAAATATATTTATTTTTTGGGACACTTTAAAAGCTTTTCTGAGGGGCCAAATTATATCATATACTAAGGGAGTGAAGAAGAAATATAACTCAGAGCTTAACACTTTGGAAAGACAAATTTCTGACCTTGAGAAAACCTATCAAGTTGCCCCAACAAAAAATAGGTACAGAGAACTGGTGAATCTGAAACTAAAATACAACAATAGGAATACATATCAAGCAGAGAGAGCAATAATCAGGTGTAAGCAACAATTTTATGAATTTGGAGAAAAGGCTCAGAAAGTGGGTCCCCCTTCCCATGGGCTCACCACCTATGGGAGGGGCCAAAGGGGTCGGGTGCAATGTGGGATGGGTGGTGGCCGAGGGCGGGGACCCTGGCGGTCTGATCCTCGGCTACAGAAGCTGGCCATTGGGACATGGAATGTCACCTCTCTGGTGGGGAAGGAGCCTGAGCTAGTGTGTGAGGTTGAGAGGTTCCGGCTAGAAATAGTCGGACTCACCTCAACGCATGGCTCTGGCTCTGGAACCAGTTTCCTTGAGAGGGGTTGGACACTCTTCCACTCTGGAGTTGCCCCTGGTGAGAGGCGCCGAGCAGGAGTGGGCATACTTGTTGCCCCCCATCTTGGTGCCTGTACGTTGGGGTTCACCCCGGTGAACGAGAGGGTAGCCTCCCTTCGCCTACGTGTGGGGGGACGGGCTCTGACTGTTGTTTGTGCCTATGCGCCAAACGGCAGTGCAGATTACCCACCCTTTTTGGAGTCCTTGGAGGGGGTATTGGAGAGTGCGCCTCCTGGGGACTCCCTTGTTCTGCTGGGGGACTTCAACGCTCACGTGGGCAATGACAGTGAGACCTGGAGGGGTGTGGTTGGGAGGAACGGCCCCCCTGATCTGAACCCGAGTGGTGTTTTGTTGTTGGACTTCTGTGCTCGTCATGGATTGTCCATAACGAACACCATGTTCAGGCATAAGGGTGTACATATGTGCTCTTGGCACCAGGACACCCTAGGTCGCAGTTCGATGATCGACTTTGTTGTCGTCTCATCTGATCTGCGGCCGCATGTCCTGGACACTCGGGTGAAGAGAGGGGCGGAGCTGTCAACTGACCACTACCTGGTGGTGAGTTGGCTCCGATGGTGGGGGAGGATGCCGGTCAGACCTGGCAGACCCAAACGTATTGTGAGGGTCTGCTGGGAACGTCTGGCAGAGTCTCCCGTAAGACGGAGCTTTAACTCCCACCTCCGGGAGAGCTTTGAACACGTTCCGAGGGAGGCGGGGGACATTGAGTCCGAGTGGGCCATGTTCCGCGCCTCTATTGTCGAGGCAGCTTATCAGAGTTGTGGCCGCAAGGTTGTTGGTGCCTGTCGTGGTGGCAACCCTCGAACCCGGTGGTGGACACCGGCGGTGAGGGATGCTGTCATGCTGAAGAAGGAGTCCTATTGGGCCTTTTTGGCCTGTGGGACCCCGGAAGCAGCAGATAGGTACCGACAGTCCAAGCGGCATGCGGCTCGGGTGGTTGCTGAGGCAAAAACTCGGGCGTGGGAGGAGTTCGGAGAGGCCATGGAGAATGACTTCCGTACGGCTTCGAGGCGATTCTGGTCCACCATCCGGCGTCTCAGGGGGGAAAGCGGTACGCGACCAACACCATTTATGGTGGGGATGGCGTGCTGTTGACCTCAACTCGGGATGTTGTGAGTCGGTGGGCGGAATACTTCGAAGACCTCCTCAATCCTACTGGCACGTCTTCCACTGAGGAAGCGGAGCCTGGGGACTTTGGGTCGGGCTCTCCAATCTCTGGAGCTGAGGTCACCGAGGTGGTTAAAAAGCTCCGCGGTGGCAGGGCTCCAGGGGTGGATGAGATTCGTCCTGAGTTCCTTAGGGCTCTGGATGTTGTGGGGTTGTGTTGGCTTACGCGACTCTGCAATATCGCGTGGACATCGGGGGCAGTTCCCTTGGATTGGCAGACTGGGGTGGTGGTTCCCCTATTCAAAAAGGGGGACCGTAGGGTGTGTTCCAACTATAGGGGGATCACACTCTTAAGCCTCCCTGGTAAGGTCTATTCAGGGGTTCTGGAGAGGAGGGTCCGTCGGATAGTCGAACCTCGGATTCAGGAGGAGCAGTGTGGTTTTCGTGCTGGTCGTGGAACACTGGACCAGCTCTACACCCTCAACAGGGTCCTGGAGGGCGCGTGGGAGTTTGCCCAACCAGTTTACATGTGCTTTGTGGACTTGGAAAAGGCATTCGACCACGTCCCTCGGGGGGTTCTGTGGGGGGTACTCCGGGAGTATGGGGTACCAGGCCCATTGATATGGGTTGTTAGGTCCCTGTACGACCGGTGTCAGAGCTTGGTCCGCATTGCCGGTAGTAATGGTGTGATCACACCGAACAGCGTTTCAACCTCCAAAAAGCTCGTCACGCACGCAAGTGGACGCACTTGGTGTCCAGACTACTTGGACCAGAACGCGAAACTGCTGCGGGGTGTGTGGGAGGAGCTTACCGGTATACCGAGTCCTCCTCACTGCACTCCGCCAGGCGAGGAGCTTTTTATTTCTGTCTCTGTGGAGCAGACTTGACTGGTCGTGAAGGACTTGTCGCGAACACACAGCTACAATGAGTTTCTCTTCCATAGTACACGACCTCGCGGGTCTTTTCTGTGTCCCACAAACAATACGTCACATAGTGCGCGCGCCCCCTCGTTTCCACGTCACATAGGGACTCTCCCCCTCTCTTCTCCCCCTCTCTTCTCCCCCGACTCTCCCTGATTGGTTGACACACCAACCAATCAGGTAGAGTTGAGCGGCGTTTGAACGTTTGAACAACGAAATCTTCAGCATGGTGAATGCGTGCTTTGGAGGATGAAGCCGGTTCACGTGCACGGAAAACACTTTCCAGCACGCTCACCACGCACGCGTGATGCCCGACGCCAAGATACGGCTGGAAGCGCGTCCCCCATTGACTTTGCATGTAAGCTGGACGCTCCTGCCTTTGAAACGTTGTTCGGTGTGATCACACCATAAGTCAGGCTCGTTTCCAGTGAGAGTTGGACTCCGCCAAGGTTGCCCTTTGTCACCGATTCTGTTCATAACTTTTATGGACAGAATTTCTAGGCGCAGCCAAGGTGTTGAGAGGATCCGTTTTGGTGGCCTTAGAATCGCTTCTCTGTTTTTTGCAGATGATGTGGTCCTATTGGCTTCATCAGATCGTGATCTACAGCTTTCGCTGGAGCGGTTTGCAGCCGAGTGTGATGCGGCCGGGATGAGGATCAGTTCCTCCAAATCCGAGGCCATGGTCTTGAGCCGGAAAAGGGTAGCATGCCCTCTCCGGGTCGGGGATGAGGTCCTGCCCCAAGTGGAGGAGTTTAAGTATCTCGGGGTCTTGTTCACGAATGAGGGAAAACTGGAGCGTGAGATCGATAGGCGGATAGGTGCAGCATCCGCAGTGAAGCGGGCGCTGTACCGGTCTGTCGTGGTGAAGAGAGAGCTGAGTCGAAAGGCAAAGCTCTCAATTTACCGATCGATCTACGTTCCCACCCTCATCTATGGTCATGAGCTTTGGGTTGTGACCGAAAGAACGAGATCTCGGATACAAGCGGCTGAAATGAGTTTTCTCCGCAGGGTGTCTGGACTCTCCCTTAGAGATAGGGTGAGAAGCTCAGTCATCCGGGAGGGACTCGGAGTAGAGCCGCTGCTTCTCCACATCGAGAGGAGCCAGTTGAGGTGGCTCGGGCATCTGGTTAGGATGCCTCCTGGACGCCTCCCTGGGGAGGTGTTCCGGGCATGTCCCACCGGGAGGAGGCCCAGAGGAAGACCCAGGACACGCTGGAGGGACTATGTTTCTCGGCTGGCCTGGGAACGCCTTGGGATTCCCCCAGAGGAGCTGCTCCACGTGGCTGGGGAGAGGGAAGTCTGGGCCTCCCTACTTAGGCTGCTACCCCCGCGACCCGACCCCGGATAAGCGGACGAAAATTGATGGATGGATGGATGGATGGACGGCTCAGAAAGTATTGGTATGGCAACTTAAAACTGAGGAAAATAAATGAACGATTAACGCTTTTGAAAAACCCCAAAATGTTATAACATATAATCCTTGAGAAATTAACGAGTCCTTTAAAAAGTACTTTTCATACCTTTATACATCTCAATCTCAGGGGGATTCTGGTGAAATCGAGTCATTTTTATCCTCCATTGAATTGCCGCGTCTATCAGAGGAGGGCAGGGATAATTTGGATAAACCCTTTCATAGATCAGAGATACTTGAGGTTCTTAAATCACTCCCGGGAAATAAATCCCCCGGGGAGGATGGTTTCCCATCTGAGTTTTATAAAGAGTTTCAAGATCTTCTGGTGCCACTTTTGATGGATGTTCTTGAGCAAGGTAGAAGAGAGAGGGGTTTTCCGGATTCCTTTGCCCAGGCAGTTATAACGGTCATTCATAAAAAAGGAAAAAATCCTCTAAAATGTTCTTCCTATAGACCAATTTCACTCCTTAATACGGATTATAAATTAGTTACAAAAATGATAGCAAAGAGATTGGAAAGGTATTTACCCTTACTGATCAACCCCGATCAAACAGGGTTTATTATAAATAGATTCTCCACTGATAATTTGAGACGATTGCTTGATATAATTCATATTGCTAATAAAAAAAAGATACCGAGTGTAGCCGTGTCACTTGATGCCGAAAAGGCTTTCGATATGGTTGAATGGCAATACCTTTTTTCGGTCCTTAGGAAGTTCGGTTTTGGAGATGGGTTTGTTAATTTGATACAATCTCTGTACAGATCCCCACAAGCTAGAGTTGTGACCAATGGGATCACCTCTGACTCATTTAGGTTGTATAGGGGCAACAGACAGGGAGATCCAGTTAGCCCTGCCCTATTTGTGCTCGCTATTGAACCCTTGGCTGAGGCCATTAGGAAAAACTCTAATATTAGCGGGTTTGAGATAGGTACGGACATACATAAGATTTCGCTTTTTGCAGACGATATCATTTTATTTTTAACTAATCCAGAATATTCTCTCTGTCATCTTCAGGACTTATTGGGTAGATATAGTTCAATATCGGGATACAAGGTTAATTTGGAAAAGAGTGAGGTTTTACCGATTTCCGTATTTGACCATAATAAAGTTAAAAATGTGTCTAATTTCAAATGGTCTCCTGAGGGCTTCAAATATTTAGGAATATATGTAGATGGTAACCTCAAAAATGTCTTTAAATTAAATTTACCTAGTCTTCTTCAGAAGGTGACTGAGGATTTAGGAAAATGGATGGACTTACCGTATTCTCCGGCGTATAAGTCGCACCTTTTTGCACCTTTTTGCCCACATTTCTAAGCCCTGCGACTTATAGGCCGGTGCGACTTATACGTCGATTTTTCCAACATTTTGGTCATAATGTGACTTTGGTCAAAAGCTCCAAAAATGGTGCAGTACCAGTTTCGGCCGCTATGGGCGCTAAGAAACCCTTTACAGTACCTACACTGTTGACATCTGCCTGGTCCAAAAATGGTGCAGTGACACAGAAGATGAAGACTTCAATGGTTTTGAATGAATAAATAAAAGCCATAAAATAAATACAGTATCTGTTTCTGTCATCATTTTAAACTGAGACACGTTTTTTACTGTAATGTCAGCTAATAAAAATATTTTTTTATGTGTTTATCTTTAAAGATAAATGATGAAAGACACAAAATATAATATAATCTTGTCAAAAGTCCTTCCAAACAATTTGGCAGCCAGTCCAAAATAATGTTCATTTATTAATTAAGACACATCAAACAAAATACTGTAGTTTTAATGTGATAATCTTGTCAAAAGTCCTTCCAAACAATTTGGCAGCCAGTCCATTTTGGGCAAAACACCAGCTCACGTGAGGTGTGACCTATAGGCCGGTGCGACTTATAGGCCAGTGCGACCTATACGTTGATTTTTCCATTTAATTTGGCATATTTGGCTGGTGCGACTTATACTCCGGTGCGACTTATAGGCCGACGAATACGGTACCTCTCACATTATTTGGTAGAATTAATGTAATTAAGATGAATATCCTCCCTAGGCTTCTATATGTGTTTCAATCACTCCCAGTTCACATTCCAAACGCATTCTTTATATCTCTTAAGAAAATATTTAGGAAGTTTATTTGGCACGGTAAATCACCAAGATTTAGCATGGATAAATTATCGCTGCAGTATGAGGATGGAGGTCTTAGGCTCCCTAATTTTCAAATCTATTATTATGCAGCTCAGTTTAGGTTCTTGGCACAGATGTTTGAAGTGCAGGCTCATCCGTCGTGGCTCAAAATTGAGACAACAGAGATAAAAGAGGAGGTGCCATTAAATTTGCTTTATAAGTGGGATAATAAAACTATTAAGAAGGAAACTGACAATCCATTAATAATTCAGACGATCCAAATTTGGATTAAAATTCGGGAACTGTTTGG
Source organism: Garcialebias charrua (assembly GCA_038048925.1). NCBI lineage: Eukaryota > Metazoa > Chordata > Actinopteri > Cyprinodontiformes > Rivulidae > Garcialebias > Garcialebias charrua. The sequence continues at coordinate 91,208 of JBBPBX010000704.1, read as the reverse complement.
GCTAAAGAGTTCTCTTTCCCCTAAATCCCCATTATGGGGAAATGGATTGTTACCGAAGATTCTCCAATCTGGTACCTTTAGATCCTGGCAGGAAAAGGGTATCTGTCAACTGGAGCACTGTTATGAAAAGGGGGTATTCATGTCATTTCAACAGTTAAAAGATACGTTTAAATTGACGAATAATGATTTTCTTGGCTATCTCCAAATTCGTGACTTTATAAGAACTGATCAGAAAGGAAGTTGGAAGTTACCGTGTATCAGTGACGTGCGGTGATGTTCATGGCTGGTGAGGCAGTGCACAGTCTTTTTTCATATGAATAATAAAAACAGACTAAAAATGTTCTCCACGTTTTGGCTTCTGTCTGCCATAGCTTCTTCAGCGCTTTGGATACTTTGGATCGCGTTATTTTCTTCTTTTATAATACATGAACCCTACAGAGTAGTTTATTCGCCATTTCATTGGCAGCAGTTAACGGGTTGTGTTTAAAATCTCATATCTACGGTGGCCGAGGGGTGCAAACGCGCAGCAAAAACAGAACAGCACGCTGCAAAAAGAAAACAGCGTTCCAAAAGTTGAAACACGCATCAAAATGAAAACAACAGCGTTCCAAAAGTTGAAACACACATCAAAATGAAAACAACAGCGTTCCAAAAGTTGAAACACGCATCAAAATGAAAACAACAGCGTTCCAAAAGTTGAAACACGCATCAAAATGAAAACAACAGCGTTCCAAAAGTTGAAACACGCATCAAAATGAAAACAACAGCGTTCCAAAAGTTGAAACACGCATCAAAATGAAAACAACAGCGTTCCAAAAGTTGAAACACACATCAAAATGAAAACAACAGTGTTCCAAAAGTTGAAACACGCATCAAAATGAAAACAGCGCTCCAACAGATGAGGCGCACTGCAAAAGATAAGTCGCGCTCCCAAAAGGGGACGACCTGCAAATACAGAACGAGCTGCAAATAGAAAAGCCACAACGGAAGTGCTCCAGACCACTAGGGGCAGTCGAACAAAGAACAAATCATAAAGCATATTATACTTTTCGGAATGGCACTAGTTATTTGTGTATTTTAACTCCCACAGTCCAAAAAAAACATGCATGTTAGGCTGATTGGTAACTCTAAAATTGACCCTGGATGTGAGTGAAACAGGTCCCTCTTGTAAATGAGTCCCCGTGGCTCAATGAGGCTAGCCTGTGTAAATAAAGGTTGAATGAATGAATGAAAAAAAAGAATATTTTACACTACATCGGAACTGTCACATTGTATCTGTTTTAATAGTGTGCGGAGGAGGATCAATACATGGATGCCAAGTTGGGTCAATGGTTAAAGAGATTGCCTTGAATGCGGGAGAGCCTGGTTCAAATCCCAGTCTTGGAAATTTTCCATCCATCCATCCATCCATCCATCTTCTTCCGCTTATCCGGGGTCGGGTCGCGGGGGTAGCAGCCTAAGTAGGGAGGCCCAGACTTCCCTCTCCCCAGCCACTTGGAGCAGCTCCTCCGGGGGAATCCCAAGGCGTTCCCAGGCCAGCCGAGAAACATAGTCCCTCCAGCGCGTCCTGGGTCTTCCTCTGGGTCTCCTCCCGGTGGGACGTGCCCGGAACACCTCACCAGGGAGGCGTCCAGGAGGCATCCTAACCAGATGCCCGAGCCACCTCAACTGGCTCCTCTCGATGTGGAGAAGCAGCGGCTCTACTCCGAGTCCCTCCCGGATGACTGAGCTTCTCACCCTATCTCTAAGGGAGAGTCCAGCCACCCTGCGGAGAAAACTCATTTCAGCCGCTTGTATCCGAGATCTTGTTCTTTCGGTCATAACCCAAAGCTCATGACCATAGATGAGGGTGGGAACGTAGATCGATCGGTAAATTGAGAGCTTTGCCTTTTGACTCAGCTCTCTCTTCACCACGACAGACCGGTACAGCGCCCGCTTCACTGCGGACGCTGCACCTATCCGCCTATCGATCTCACGCTCCAGTTTTCCCTCATTCGTGAACAAGATCCCGAGATACTTAAACTCCTCCACTTGGGGCAGGACCTCCTCCCCGACCCGGAGAGGGCATGCTACCCTTTTCCGGCTCAAGACCATGGCCTCGGATTTGGAGGCCATGGCCTTGGAAATTTTGTGGTAATAATTTTTTTTTAAGCCTTTTGTTTTGGATAGATCGGGTGAAATAGATAAATACATCTACATGTTTATTCTTTGTTGTTGCTTGGTTCGATCTATCCAAAACGAAAGGCTTAAAAAAAAAAGTAATAGAAAAT
>JBBPBX010000704.1:0-88879 GCA_038048925.1 Garcialebias charrua | reverse complement strand
AAATAGGGGCGGCCGTGGTGTAGTGGTAATGGCAGTCGTCTCCCGATCGGAAAGTTGGCGGTTCGACTCCCGGGACCCGCACCATGTGTCGTTGTGTCCTTGGGCAAGACACTTAACCCTGAGTTGCTCCCGGTAGGACTGGAAAGCACCTTGCATGGTAGTCTGCCACCACCGGTTTATGAATGTGTGTAGCATTCAATATATGTGTAGCACTTTGAGATTTTCAGTAATGAAAAGTGCGTTATAAATTGAATTAATTATTATTATTATTATTAACTAAGGTCTCCCGCATTCAAGGCAATCTCTTTAACCATTCACCTAACGTAGCATCCATGCATCGATTCTCCTCCGCACACTATTAAAATATAACGTGACAGTTCCGATGTAGTGTAAAATATTCTTATAATAAATAAGTTAAAATACACAAATAACTAGTGCCATTCTGAAAACTATAATATGCTTTATGATTTGTTCTTTGTTCGACTGCCCCTAGTGGTCTGGAGCACTTCCGTTGTGGCTTTTCTATTTGCAGCTCGTTCTGTATTTGCAGGTCGTCCCCTTTTGGGAGCGCGACTTATCTTTTGCAGTGCGCCTCATCTGTTGGAGCGCTGTTTTCATTTTGATGCGTGTTTCAACTTTTGGAACGCTGTTGTTTTCATTTTGATGCGTGTTTCAACTTTTGGAACGCTGTTGTTTTCATTTTGATGTGTTTCAACTTTTGGAACGCTGTTTTCTTTTTGCAGCGTGCTGTTCTGTTTTTGCTGCGCGTTTGCACCCCTCGGCCACCGTACATATCAGCAATCTTTACACATACAAACTGTAGCACACAAAAAACACATTTATTTGGAGAAAAAATTATTTTAGTCTTACCTTTACTTATAAATTAAATTAAATTAAACTATAACAAAATCTATTTTTATTTTACAGAAAAGAGCTGTGAGAATTGTTACAAGAAAGCCTTACTGTCATCCATCTAATATATTATTTAAACAACTCAAAGTACTGAAGTTTTATGATTTGGTGGACTATAATATTTTGTTAGTAATAGAACCCTCAAATGTTCAAATGTATTTTGTTAAGAGAGAAAGCTGTTAGTCTAAAGGGAACTGAAATTTTTGCAAAGCCAAGGTATAGGACTAGTTTGAAGGGATGGTTTATTTCAATATAGGGAGTTGAATTGTGGAATGGTTTGAGAAATTATGTTAAAAATGTAAACTCTGCTTATGTTTAAAAAATGATCAAAACTAAATTGTTAACAAAATACTAAAACTTTCAGTTAAATGTTTAATGTTTGTTGCGAATTCAAAAGGTTGAAGGAAGCTCTGAAACGAATGTGCAAATTTTATGCAGGTTTATTGTACATTATAAGAATAAACCTTACAGCAACCAACAGACCTGACTCCAAGCACAGTCCACACACACATCTTCAAAGGCAGGGCCACGGTTATAAAACCCCGGATGTCGTCACCGCCTCCTGGAACCTGGAACCGCCTTGGACTGCTTCAGGACCGCCCTGGAACCACCTACACTACCACGTGACCCTCCTTTCTGTCAACAAACTATCAGCTCTGTATGTCAATCATCCAGTGTTATGTCTGTTGTATGTGCAGGCGTGTAACTGTTCCCTAGTGAAAACAAAGCCCGAGAGAAAAACGTTCTGCCTAGTGTCACATTTCACATTATAAGGCAGAATTAAGTGAATACAAATAATGGAACATAATGGGTGTAATGTAATACTGATAGAAATATATTTCAATTCCCCTTTTGACATGACAAACATCATGTCAACAAAATCCTATATGTTCTATGTGAGAATGCAATTAAAAACTTGATACACATTGGAAATCTCTAACATTCCCACCCACAGCAATATTACATCTAAGTTACCCACCCAGAATATAAAACCCTCATATAAAATAAGCAATAATATAAATGGTAATAAAAACTAAACAGAATAAGATCAGAACAAACAAACAAAAAATAAAACAGACAAAAACAAAGAATAAAACAAATGTAACAAACAAATAGAAACAAGACAAAACAAACAAAAACAATGAACAAGAATAAAACAGACAAAAACAAACAAGACAAATGTAACAAACAAATAGAAACAAGACAAAACAAACAAAAACAATGAACAAGAATAAAACAGACAAAAACAAACAAGACAAAAATAGATGCAAAGACGAACAAATAAAAATAAAAACAAGAAAGAACCGAGCGGACTGTCCCTCCTATCAACAAACACGCCTCTACAGGGTATATGCAGGAATAATGAAGTTAAATTCAATACCTTTAAAAAGGCGTTCAATAAAAAACAACTGGACTTTAATTTGACTTTATAAATCCAATACTTTCTCAAAAAACCTTAAATTTCCCAAAAATTGATTTATCAACTCTTAACAAACTTCAAAACATTGCATATACTCTGCTCCATTTCTGGTATGTGTTAACCTTAGCAAAGAATATGAACTGTTGTCAGGCCTCTTCATCTTCTTCATCATAGACACCTGTGAGGGGAAAAGCCTACACTACTCTGTTAACTAATCCGATATCTGAGAAAAGCTCAACTGCTCTTATTCAGAGATGTCTGTGATAAGGGCTAAGACCACAATCAAAAAATTAACACTAAATCTATGATTAATCTGATCCGAACAGAAAACACAAAAATCCTTCCATAACCTGTCAAACTCAATTATCTTATTCACATCCATTTCCTATATATATATATATATATATATATATATATATATATATATATATATATATATATATATATATATATATATATATATATATATATATATATTATTCTCTGTACCAGAATGTTCTACCACAAACATTTCCTATCAGTAAAATTCACCGCTAGGCTTACTCTGATACTTCTTAACAAGGTGCAGCTAAAATGTATCCTCTAAAACAATTCTAATTATCGTTCAAATAAGAATCAAAATTGATAAAACTAAATTATATCCATAGAAAAGTAGTGAAAACCCTGTACACCTTTCTCAAAAAACTATCAATACACAAAAATCTATCAACACACAACTATTGTACTGCACATTCACCAGGCACAAACATATATATAGTCACATTAATCTGTCTGAAACATTCACATTCTGTCTGACTCATTCATCTCAACAACCTTCAATCCTTTCTGGACCTCCTGGATCAAACTCACAGTCATACTTCACAGGCGTAAGAATAACCATATGTATCCTTTCAACATATGGTGTAAACAACAATTGAGAGGTTTCAACAAATAATGAGAAAATATTGGCATATATTAGTGATTAGTTGGTTAGTTTGTTAGTTAATGTGATTAGTTCTGCTCTGCTGCATGTTCCACCTGTTAACCTGTAAGATTTGTCCTGTCCGCAGCAGAAGTGAGAGGCAGTCTCAGAAAGATTAATCCTCATAAAGCAACCGGACCAGACAACATCCCAGGGAAAGTTCTGAAGGAATGTGCGGACCAGCTCTGTGAGGTGCTGGCTGACATCTTCACCACCTCACTTGCACTGGAGTCAGTTCCCACCTGCCTGAAGACCGCGACCATCATCCCAGTCCCAAAGAGCTCCACAGTGACTGGTCTGAATGACTATAGACCGGTGGCCCTCACCCCGATAGTCGCTAAATGTTTTGAGAAACTGGTCATGTCCCACATCAAGGCAACCGTCAACATCAATGAGGACCCTCATCAATACGCATACCGTGAGAACCGATCAACAGAGGACGCCATTTCTTCCGTGGTCCACACTGCTCTCACCCACCTGGATCAGAAGGACTCATACGTGCGTCTGCTCTTTGTGGACTTCACATCTGCCTTCAACACCATGATCCCCCAAACTCTGATAGACAAACTATCTACACTTGGACTAAGCCCCTCTATTTGTAACTGGGTACTAGACTTCTTAACAGACAGACCACAGTCCGTGAAGATCCACAACTTCTCCTCCTCCACCATAACCCTCAGCACTGGCTCTCCTCAGGGATGTGTGCTGAGCCCCCTTCTGTTCACTCTGCTCACATATGATTGTACAGCCACACTTCCAGGCTGTCATATTGTTAAGTTTGCAGATGATACAGCGGTGGTGGGATGCATCACAAACAATGATGAGTCCAGCTACAGACAGGAGGTGGAACACCTGGAGAGCTGGTGCAAAGAGAATAATCTTCACATGAATGTGAAGAAGACAAAGGAGATGATTGTGGACTTCAGAAGGAACAAACACACCCATGCCCCACTGAAAATAGGTGGGTCTGCAGTGGAAGTGGTCTCCAGCTACAAATACTTGGGTGTACACATGAATGATAACCTCAGCTGGAGCAACAACACCACCAGCCTGATCAAGAAAGGTCATCAGAGACTCTACTTCCTCAGACGGCTGAGACGAGCTGGTCTGAGCAGCCCAGTTCTCACCTCCTTCTACAGGTGTGCAGTGGAGAGCATCCTGTGCTCCAGCATCAACGTGTGGCATGGAGGCTGCACAGTTGAAGAGAGGAAAGCTCTGCAGAGAGTGGTGAAGGCTGCACAGAAGTCTGTTGGAGTCAGTCTCCCCACCATCACAGACATTTACACCTCTAGATGCAGGAAAAGAGCCACCTGTATCATGAAAGACCTCACTCATCCAGCACACTCACTCTTTGCCCCACTCCCCTCAGGACGGAGGTTGAGGAGCATCAAGTGTAGAACCACTAGACTGAGGAACAGCTTCTACCCTGAGGCTGTTAGACTCATGAATAAATAAAAATAAAATTAAAATAAACACTGCAAAATATCACATTATGCTGATGCTGATCTGTTTTCTTGTTGCTGTGTTCATCTGTGTTCATCTGTGACCATCTGCTCATACAAACTCATGTTCGTGCTGCTGTTTATTCCCACTATATTAGGCTTAGTGTATTACTAGTTGATGTTTTTCTTAGTTAGTTCTCGATGTTATTACTGTTTTTCTCTTTCATTTGTTGTTGGATGTAACTGGGACCTCGTGTACATAATCTCGTTTTCATCTCATGTACCACATGCAGTGCAAATGACAATAAAGACTCCATGGGAGTCATGGGATCTCCAGTGTCACCCATTGTTGCAAACCTCTACATGGAGGAAGTGGAACAGAGAGCCCTTAACTCCTATGAGGGGACAACTCCAAGCCATTGTTCCGTTATGTGGATGACACCTGGGTCAAAATCCAAGCCAGGGAGGTGGAAGCTTTCACCAGACACATTAACTCAGTTGATAACAACATCAAGTTCACCAGAGAGGATGCTAACGATAACAAGCTGCCTTTTTTGGACTGTTTGGTGCATATGGAGGGAGAGGACAGTCTCAACATTGAAGTTTACAGAAAACCAACCCACACAGACCAGTATCTTCTGTTTGACTCTCACCATCCACTGGAGCACAAACTTTCTGTTATCAGAACCTTACAGCATCGGGCAGAACACATCCCCACAAGGACAGAAGGGAAGGAAAAGGAACAGAAACACATCAACAAATCGCTGCAAACATGTGGATATCCCAACTGGGCTTTTGTCAAGTCAGCGAGAAAATCTGCTAAACACAATAATCAACAGAAAAATGCTAACAGACGGAAAAACATTGTCATTCCTTATGTTGCTGGAGTCTCAGAGAATTTCAGAAGGATTTTCAACAAACACAACATCCCAGTACATTTCAAACCCAGCAGAACTCTCAGACAGAGGCTGGTCCACCCGAAGGACAGAACCCCCACACACAAACAGAGTGGTGTGGTGTATGCAGTCCAGTGCAGCGAGGTCTGCTCAGACCGTTACATTGGAGAAACGAAGCAGCCTCTTCACAAACGAATGTCCCAACACAGGAGAGCCACCACCTCTGGACAAAACTCAGCTGTTCACCTTCACCTCACGGACAAGGGACACTCATTTGAGGATGAAAATGTGCAAATTTTGGACCGAGAACACAGATGGTTTGAGAGGGGTGTTAAGGAAGCTTTGTATGTTAAGAGAGAAAAACCTTCTCTTAACAGAGGAGGAGGTCTGAGATTTCAACTTTCCAAAACTTACAACTCAGTTTTGGGGCTGATTCACAAAGGTCTTACACCGGATGGGAGCAGAGGTGTCTTGTCTGTGAATTAGACTAACAAAGTTTGTTGAGAAGCCTCTGTTGTTGGGCTGTGAGGTGTTGTTTGTCAATTTACATACAGTTGTTGTGTTTTCTGTCAGAGACTTCAAGGGAACTCCCTACTGTTAAGGTGTGTTCGGTCAATTTACATGTATGTGTTACCTCAGCTGTGATTAGTTGTGTTTTCTGTCAGAGACTTCAAGGGACTCCCTACTGTTAAGGTGTGATCTGTCAATTTACATGTATGTGTTATTGACTTGTAAGCCTGTATAAAACTTCTCGTTCTCACAGCTTCCATTCAGAATTGAAAAAGACTTCTGGACAGAAGTCGAAACGTTTTCTGTTACAAATAAAGTCCAGTTGATCCTGAATTGAACGCCTTTTTGATTTATCATGTCCTGGATGACTGAGAATCTTCACCAGCAGACAATAAAGACTCTCTGACTCTCTGACTCTGACTCTGATAAAAAAAATGGTGCAAGGAAATAGATTTTCCCTTCATTGGTTACACTGCAACATTAAGCATTCATTCAACATTAATTAATCTGCTGAAAAGGGGAGGAATGTAAACCCAGTTATGGTAAGGTTTCTCTGCTTGTCCATCACAGCTGTGGAAACATGTGATTGTAAAGTGCATTTCCCCTTTTCAGATATAAATTATTCACAATCTTATTTTGCGTTTCCCTTCACGATCATCAGAAGTCCAGATTTGACCTGTAAATGAAAAAATAAGAAAAAGTCAGCACTAAATCTGTATAAATTACCCCAAACATTCAGATCCAACCTGTTTTTAGGCACTTATTAAAATGATCTTTTATAACTTTATTAAATGTATAACTGTTTCCAGCTCTCATCACTGTATGAAGGGTTAAAACGTTGATCTAATTAGTTATTTGAAATGGTGTGTTTAACTATACAGTATGTTCCTTATCTCCCATCCCCTTTTTGAAACAGGAGGCAATCAAAAAACATCATGTTACAAAGAAAATAATGGAATGCACACAACACAAACGTCATCTGTACTGCAGGTGGAAATACTACCAGAAAGAAAAAATAAAAACTCAAAACATCCAAACCCAACCAGTAGCATCAGACTTACTACTTCCACCATAAGACACTTCACCCCATTTGACACATGTCACACCACCACTACAGCCTATGTCAACTCCTTCTTCAACACAAACTCCACTCCATCTCCTCCGCTATCCACACCATAGTAAGAGAGCTTGAATCCTGCTCCAACACCGTGAGCCTTGCTGCCCTTCCACTCGGTCTCCAGGACAAAGAAAACATTTACATTCCTTCTCTGCATCATGCCAGCAAACTCTCTACCTATGCCTGTCAAAAAGGTGAGGAAAAAGAAAAGAAAAAGACAAACACCCATCCAAAAAGGAATGCAACAGGTGCCCATACCGAACATGATGGAGAAAATAGAGCCAAACTGTACTGCTCTAACGCGAGTACATGAAGGATAAAACAAAAACGTGTGCGGCCATGCAGGTCACGTGTCAGTGAGATCTGTACATGTATGTATGAATAATGAGTGTGCGTGAGGTTCTACCATAGCAAAGAATACTGATCATGAAAAACTGTAGTTATCGAATCACCACCTGAAGATCACATGGTCAGCTGACACATCAGCCAGGCTGCAATGTTTGGCAGTGACGTTTTCCAGCTTGACTTTCACTTGTCATGAGTTCTCCAGCCCCCATAGGAGATGTCAAGAGTTCAGCAGTGGGTGCAGACCACAGTTCATAGACTTGAGGTGAAACTGGTGCAAAACGTAAAACTCCATGTAACAGTTCAGGCACGAGTCATGACAGCTTGCGGCTTTAGCTGAACATGATGCATGTCGGCAGTTCAGTGCATTTCAGTTCAGTGCAGGTGGTGACAGCTTGCGGCTTTAGCTGAACACAACGCATTTCGACAGTTCAGTGCAGTCCAGTGCAGGTGCTAACAGGAGTTGTTAGCAAAACCTAGCTTCAATGACAGCACAACATGTGATCTGTCCAAGAATGGCGTTCGAAACCACAGAGTCATAATGCAACTAGTCCATGTTACGGTTGAGGGAACCTAGGTGTATGCAAACGAGTGTACTGCGCAATGCGAATGTTGTAGGGTGAGGAATAAAATTGTAAATTGAGAGCTGCATATCTGTGTATAAGTGAAATCCACCACCAAGAAAAAATAATTAACTGCTAACCAAACGTCGTCATGGAACACCTGCAGCGTTCACTGATTAGATGCCAAGCTGAAATCCTCAGAAAACACCTAAAGAAAGTCACCTCCCGCAGTATGAGTCATGAACACACCAGCATATCTGCCAGCAATGAGAAGATTCCCATCTGGACTCTGTCAGGCAGGACAGAAGGCCAAACACGTCCTGCAGTACAAACAAGCGTCAGTTCACTCAAGAGGAAAGAAATACACATATAAAAAAAACAAATAAATAAAATAAAACAAACCACCAAAGTCCTCCAAACCACCATTACACAGGCCTTGTTCATTCGTTATTAAACATGACCTGCACCCCACCAGGCTGAAGTGATGAGAACTGGAAACGTAACAATTAATGGCGTGAGATTAACCCTGCATGTACTGTAAATGTTTAAACAACACAAAAAGCCACCTACAGCAGGAAAGACAGCATGTGCCAACATGTTCATGTGAACCTCACCTATAAAAATCTGAAATGTGCCTTTAACACTGAGAGTGAAAAGCACATATCTGCAAAAAATACAGTACTGCATTGTGAGGACAACAGACTGCCACAGAAGGAAATCAACAAAAACAAAAATATAGGTCTAGAGAGGTCAGCGTGTTTAAAACAAAAGTCATAGCAACAGAAAATAAAAACAAACCGTGTAATAACCCAACTGTTAACTGGCAATTAACTAACTACTTTACTCTGGAGTTTTCTTCCAAAGCAGCACTGAAGTACACACTAATAAACAGTAACTTTTACAGTCCCATCCTGAGCTGATTAAGTTGTAAAACTCCCCGTTATCAGCCGAAAACCTTGAGCCGGACCACTAGCAGGTCCAGAACCAGAACCAGGGAGACAACTCAGTGAGATTTATGGATAAAAGAGGCCTCTGTGCCGTGCAGGTTCACAGGCACGTAGGGGAGGGGGTGAGGGAGGAGGGGAGGAGATGTCTCCTTCCCGGAACCTCTCTCCCTCGTGTCAGGCACCAACAGGAGAGTGTTATCTTGTTAGAAGCCATAAATCTGAGTTCGAGCCAGCAGCTTGCATCTGCGAAACTGCTCTGTGCATGGCTGCTCAGAGCAGGTTTCTGTCTCACAAATGCAATAAATGAGAATAAAAATGAAAATAAAAAATCTGTCCCTGTTGCCTTTGTTTGCGTGTATCAGCACTTTCCGGTGTACAGGTCGCATGCCTCAAAGAAAAAGAAAGCCAAAAAAAATAAAAATAAAAAGATAATAAAGTTATCTTAAAAATGGGTGTGACCTATACAGTGGAAAATACGGTAATCGACTTCAACGGGGAAGGGGAGGAAAAATGTGACTCTGACAGTGATCACAGTCCCGGTTGTGACCTATACCATACCATACCATACCATTTTATTTATAAAGCACTTTAAACAGGAACAAGTCCACACCAAAGTGCTGGACAAACAAACACGCAACAGGCAACACAGACAATGAAGTACAACACGAAAAACATAAAAACATTGCAGATCATAAATCAAACGATCCAATACAAATCAGCTGGCATTGAAAGCGATGGAGTAGTAGTGAGTTTTTAACCGGGATTTGAAAACTGAGAGGGAGGGGGCCTGTTTGATGAGCAGCGGTAACTCGTTCCAGAGTCTTGGGCCTGCTACAGAGAACGCCCTGTCACCCCTGCGCTTAAGGCGAGTTTCTGGAACTATTAAGAGTACCTGATCCTCTGACCTCAAAGCACGTGGAGGGACATATGGGTGAATCAGATCCGAGAGATAGGCGGGGGCGAGACTGTTCAGCGATTTGTAGACATACATGAGAATTTTGAATTGGATTCGAAGATGAACCGGTAGCCAGTGAAGGGAGGCCAAGACTGGTGTAATGTGCTCTCTTTTGCGTGTGCTGGTTAAAAATCGGGCAGCTGCGTTCTGAACCAGTTGTAATCGTGCAATGGTGGCTTGACTGACGCCAAACAGAAGTGAATTGCAGTAATCAAGCCTAGATGTAATGAATGCGTGAATCACTGTCTCCAGGTGCTTTTTGGATAATATGGGCTTCAGCTTAGACAGACGTCTCAGCTGGAAAAAACAGGATTTGACGATCATGTTTACATGACTGTTGAGTTTCATGGAAGGATCCATTATCACTCCCAGATTTTTGACTTTTTGTTTTTCGGATAGGGGTAGAGCAGACAGGTCAATGCAGTGGTTTGAGGTTGTGTCATTGGGAAGGAACAATATGGCTTCAGACTTCTTATCATTGAAGCTTAAGAAATTTAAAGCCATCCAGTCCCTGATGTCAGCCAGGCAGTCGAGCAGAGGTTGAATAGAGCCTGTACCATTTTGTCTTAGGGGGAAGTAGATTTGACAGTCATCAGCGTAGAAGTGGAAAGGTATATTGTGTTTCCGGAAAATAGCACCGAGTGGCAGCAGGTATAAGGAGAACAAGAGAGGACCCAGGATGGACCCCTGCGGAACCCCCCATTTAAGAGCCGCCACTGCAGAAGTAAAATCATTGATGGACACACAAAAAGACCTGTCAGAGAGGTAGGATCTGAACCAGTTTAGGGCTGATCCTGAGATGCCCACCCACTGCTCCAACCTAGCAATGAGGATCTCATGGTCGATGGTGTCGAAAGCGGATGTGAGGTCCAATAGGACAAGCAGCACAGAGTCACCAGTATCTGTGGATAGAAAGATGTCGTTAAAAACCTTCAGTAGGGCAGTCTCAGTGCTGTGGAGGGATTTGAAGCCAGACTGGAATAGCTCGGGGATAGCGTGATCCTCCAGGAAGCACTTTAGTTGGGACTCAACTATTTTCTCTAGAAGTTTAGAAACAAATGGGAGTCTGGAGACAGGCCTGAAATTGGATAATACTGACGGGTCGAGGTTTGGTTTTTTCAGGAGGGGTTGAACAGCAGCATGTTTTAATGATTTTGGCACCACACCCGAGGATAGACTGCTATTTACAATCGAGAGAATGGAGGGACCTAGAGTGTGAAAAACCTCCTTTAGAAGCCGAGGGGGGACCACATCGAAGGGGGAGCCAGATGGTTTCAGGCTGCACATGACCTGCTCTAGAGAGGACAGAGAGACTGGTTCAAAATGTCAAACACAGCAACAGATTGAGGTGGGATGGATGGATCGTGAGATGGAGGAGAAATGAGAGCCCTGGTGGTTGCGATTTTATCTAAAAAGAAATGTTGGAAGTTCTCGCACAGCTCAGTCGAGGCTTCCATGGGTGATTGTTCAGTGAGGTGGAGAACAGAGTTTAGGGTGGAGAACAGAACTCGAGGGTTACGAGAGTTTGCAGCAATGATATCAGAGAAGTATTGTGATTTAGCAGTTTTCACTGCTTTCTGATATCGGCGCCAGCTCTCTTTTACCATCTGAAAAGAGACCTGCAGTCTGTCTTTTTTCCATTTCCTCTCCGCCTTTCGGCATTGCTGCCTGGCAGCTCTGGTCGTGTCGTTCAGCCACGGTTCGGCCCTGAGTTTTGGTCTTCTCGGTTTAATAGGAGCTACTTGATCCAAAGCCTTTAAACAAACAGAGTCAAACTGGTTTGTCAGCTCCTCAGTGCTGGAGAGGAACCCCGGGGGCTGAATTAACATGTCATTGTTGTAAACCTCAGTGAAACGTGCGGCAGTTAAATGGTTAACATTCCTGCCTTTACGTGCAGGAATGCATGTTTTAGGAGTTACATGGGGGATGGTGAACTGAAAATTCACTGGCCTATGATCTGAGAATACATTGTCTCCTATTTCAAGGTTTGAAACGGTCACATCACATGTTAAAACAAGGTCCAACAAATGTCCACGCTGCTGCGTGGGAGAGTTCACGTGTTGAGTTAAATTAAATGAGTCCAATAAATCTAAAAAGTCCTTAACCATGGGCTTCTCAGGACAACACACGTGCAAGTTGAAGTCGCCTGAAATGACGACCCGAGAATATTTAGCTGTAATTTCAGCCAAGAAATCAGAAAACTCGCTGATGAAGTTCTTGGAACGAGGCGGCCGGTAGACAAGAGCACACAAAGTTACAGGTGAATGTCCTAGTTCAAAAACAGTCAGCTCAAAGCTAGAGCAGGAGACTGGAATGGACAGTTGTTTACAGTCAAAAGTTGATTTGAATATTGTTAATAATCCACCACCACGACCTGATGGTCGCGGGTCGTTAAAAAACAAACAGTTTGGTGGTATTATTTCCGTCAATGCGCTGGACTCACCCGGCGACATCCACGACTCTGTGATGCAGAAAAAGTCCAAGTCGTGATCTTCAAAGTAATCCCTGAGGATGAACGTTTTGTTGCAAACAGATCGGGCGTTGACAACACAGAATTTGATGATATCCGAGCTAGCCGCTGATGAGCTGCTAGCAGCTGATGTGCTAGCCGCTGGTGGGGGAGCGCGCGACCGCGGCTCGCTGCCCACAGAGAGCTGCTCCTCCGGCCGCAGATCCCCGTTGTTTTCCTGGTCCGTGCACGCGGGAGACTGGCGATGAGAATCGAGACCATCAGCTGAAGACAGCGAGGCAGAACGCCGGGCTCTGAGCTTCACCAGCCGGCCAGCTCGAGAACCGCGTTTCTTCCTCCGAGTCGATCGATTTCTCCGTGCAGGCTGGTGCGAAGAGCAGCGGAGGTAAACGGGCAACTCGTCTCCGAGCAACGGGGGCAGAGGGGGCCTTCCCGAGGTACGTTCATACTGGCCCGAATCAGCGACATCCGCGGCAGCAAACCGTAAATCCAGAAGCTGCTTCCGATCATAAACCAGCAGTGTACTTATGTCTCCAATGAAGAACGAACAAAACACAAAAATTCCAAACACCCACAGGAGAGGCGGATACGCAGCCATGCTTATAGGCGCCATCTTGGATAAAACTTGACCTAGGGCTTGACCTAATCACACGCACGGCAACCTGTGACCCCGGAGCGCCCGGAGCACTCTCAAACGGCGGAATTGTGTGCTGGATGAAAGCCCTGTGACTCAACGGCGACAGAGCCCGGAGTTCACGATCGAGCCTCACCCCCACAACCCCCGGAGTCCAAAAGAAAATAAATAAAAAAGAAAGTGTCTCCTAACCAACAGGCCGGAGCTCACAGAGGGGGAAAAAGCAAACAAAGGCACTCGTAAATTATCCCTGCGCGTGTGTGGAACTCCTGTGCTTTTCACTTTACTTACATGTGCAAAAACCGCAAAAAAAATGCACATTCAAATGAAATACCAACAGTAGTTCACGTTTTTTTTTACTTTTAGCTGCTAACATTATAAACCATTGGCCCACCTGGAGACAAACAGCCCTCAGTCAACAAATAATTTAGTGTGTCCAAACGCAGACGTTTCGTGTAAGGGGAGTTCTGCTCACCTCTGCGAATCACCGGTTGTTGACTGCGCGCGTGCTCGTCTCTGTCGGTGGGGGGAAACCCTCCAAATCGTCTCCCTTCACAACCTCCAACGTCGACGGTCACCAAATTGTTACGAATTCAAAAGGTTGAAGGAAGCTCTGAAACGAATGTGCAAATTTTATGCAGGTTTATTGTACATTATAAGAATAAACCTTACAGCAACAACAGACCTGACTCCAAGCACAGTCCAACACACACATCTTCAAAGGCAGGGCCACGGTTATAAAACCCCGGATGTCGTCACCGCCTCCTGGAACCTGGAACCGCCTTGGACTGCTTCAGGACCGCCCTGGAACCACCTACACTACCACGTGACCCTCCTTTCTGTCAACAAACTATCAGCTTCAATGTAAACATCAAATGTTGGGTCTGTGAATTGTGCAGGCGTGTAACTGTTCCCTAGTGAAAACAAAGCCCGAGAGAAAAACGTTCTGCCTTGTGTCACATTTCACATTATAAGGCAGAATTAAGTGAATACAAATAATGGAACATAATGGGTGTAATGTAATACTGATAGAAATATATTTCACTACGGCAGAACTGAGTTGGCAAATCTGTTTCCATCTGTCGTTTTGCGCATCAGCTCTCTTTCGAAACCCCCAAAAACCACCTCAAGCGAGCGTATCAACTTTTGAACGAATTAGAGGAAGTTAACTCGAATTTTGCCGTTTCCATTCAGCTTTTTTGATGCGATGCTTCAAAATGCGCATCTAGAAACCTTGATGGAAACACGGCTTGTGGCTCCGGTCCTCCCTGTGTTACTGTGGTGTCCTGTGGGGGTGGGTCTGTGGGTCCACACATCCACTATTAAACATTCTTAAAGCTCCCCTGACATCATCTTTTAACTTTCCATAAAATGGCATATAAATATATATATATAAATATATATATATATATATATATATATATATATATATATATATATATATATATATATATATATATATATATATATATATATATACAGGTACCCCTCGAGTTACGTCAGGGATAGGGACCTACGTGTGTGACTTAGGTCGATTTTGTCGTACCTCGCGGACCAAAAACACCTGCCTGTCGTAGGTCCGCGTTTCTGACATAGGTCGCGGATATACCGCTAACGGAGCGCCGCACACATATTTAATGGCATGAGACTGAACAAGCAGACATACTAGGCCATGAACATGCACAGAACTGTACAGTAAATGAATACTGTACTGTACAATAAATAAAAAATATAATGTCTTACTTTGAGCTGGTCAAAGCCTGCCTTCGTCTTTTAGTATTTAGCTCGGGTGCGAGCTCCCCCAGCTTCCTTACGCTCCACACGCACACACGTGGACAAAACTGTTTAAAAGAATGACTGTTAGCTTCTTAACTTCATACATTTGGAGCCATAAAAAAAAAAAACTTACTGAAAGCCGTTTCTCCGCGATGTCCTCCATCCAAAACAACTGCTCAGCGTTAGCTACGGTTAGGCCCCGCTATTAGCAGCACTGGTTAGCATGTCAGTTCATTCAAAAAGGCTGTCGGCTTTGTATCTCCGCGTTAGCTCGGTGTCCCCCGACTGCCAGGCGGACATTTGCGGCGAGCTCCCGGCCGTAGATGGCCCCTCCGCGGCATGTCGGCTCGGTATCTTCGCCTGTGTTTGCTGCTCTGTTAGCTGCTGTCGTTAGCATCTCGGGCGGCGTTGTTGGAGCCATCGCGGGGCGATCCGCGGCTGCTCAGGCATCGGCTTTGTATCTCCGCATTAGCTCGGTGTCCCCCGACTGCCAGGCGGACATTTGCGGCGAGCTCCCGGCCGCAGATGGCCTCTCCGCGGCATGTCGGCTCGGTGTCTTCGCCTGTGTTAGCTGCTTTGTTAGCTGCTGTCGTTAGCATGTCGGGCGGCGTTGTGGCCGCCGATCGCGGGGCGATCCGCGGCTGCTCCTCCGGACCTGAGACGTCCACAGAGTTGACCGAGTGTTTCCAGCAAATTTATCCGTATGAGGCAACCCTGAACGGACACACGGTCCTCTAAAGCCAGCTGACAGGAGCGTCTAGAGCTCCATTCTTCTTCTTCTTCTTCTTCTATAGAGGTTATTGGCGGTTGGCGAACTCAAATTAAGCGCATTACCGCCACCAACTGGAGCTCCATTGACCGCAGTAGACGACCGGAAACGACCGGAAGTTGCGTAAATACGATCAAATTGTAATTAAAAACGAAATATTAATAATTATACTTTATTTATAAAGCCATTTAAAACAACCACAGCTGCAACAAAGTGCTATACACATGAAATTAATAACATTTAAACACCAAAAAAAAAAAAAAAAAAAAAATTTTTTTTTTTTTTTTTTTAATCATATTTTTATTAAATATGATAAAATCGTAAGTCTGAGTTGCCGTAGGTCGCGGGTGACGTAGGTCGAGGGTTTGCTTATATATATATACATATATATATATTAAGATTGACCTCTGATCGTTTTTGCTAAAACAATGTGAAATGAATGAAAATTTCTCTCCAAAATAGTTTAAAATTAGCGCCTTTTTTTTTACATGGTAAATACGGATTTTCCCGTCGCGCGATTATGACGTCACATGTAGACTCGCCTCAAATACGCATATTGAAAACAATGAGGAAGATACAAACGTGATCCGTCCAATTTAGCCATTTAAAACTTTATATTTTAGCGGTTTGTCTTCAGAGAAGCCAAAGTTATTTCGAGTAAACAGCAGGTTATAATTTTTTTTTCTGCTGCTGCTGGTTTTTGTAGACTTTTCACTTCATGAAGTGAGCAGCTGTGTGGAGTTCACAGCAGCTGATAGTTGAGAGGCAGAAGGAATTCTACAACATCTAAATCGTTTCCACAACACTGAAATGGTAATATATTAGTTAATGTTTCTAATAATTATTCAGCATTAATTTATAGTTTAAAAAATTAGTCCCTTTTAAAATATCTGTTAAATATTTTAATGTTTATTCTAACATACGTTCTGAAAAACATCATTCATATTTCCAGTTGAAATTTGCATGTTTACATGCACTAAATGTTCACTAAAAATAAAAATAAAATGTTTATATGTCAATCATTAAATTTAAAAATAAATTTATATCAAATACCATCAAAAAACATAAATTTCCATAGCTGTTTTAATAAAAATATCAGTTTGTGTTTTCAGGTTTCCAGGTCTCCATCACCTGAGGCTCTTCCTGTTGAACCACAACTAGTACAACCCAGACTTTCACATCACAGCAGGTAAGATTGCATCAACAAAAAGAATAGTACTCAACAATATTCTTTGATGTAAATCTGTTGATTTTCTGTGGTTCTGATGAGGGAAGTGACAAAGTGGATGCAGCATTCAGCCCATAATGGACCCAGATGTCCTCTGCGTCCAGACCTACAACACCTGGACATCCAGGAGCGTGCACGAGGAAGGTGTTGGAGTCTGAAGAAGTGTACAAGCAGCAGGATGAGGAGAAACTAGTTCTTAATGACACAGCTACTAAGTAAAATTTAATTTCTAGTAAAATTCTGATTTTGCAGATTTACAGCTGTAAAGTGTCATTTTTACAGAGCTGATGAAGTCAAACACCACTTGCTGATATTTTTTAAACTCAATTTTTTTGATAATCTGTTCATATTAATGTTTCCCCAGAGGTTTTCATATATTTGATAATATGGGATGGTTTTATTTTAATAAAATGTTTTTTTTAACATTCACCAATTTTGTTTTTACTAAAGTACGAGCTGTGAGTTGTAGATGAACGAATGAAATTAAAACAGATACACAAATATTCTCACAAAGAATAACTCAACACTAACAGATAATATAGTGTACTACTGTAACTTTATTTACACATAACTACAGAAACACTTGGTTCATTGTTATCCTTTTTTTTTCAAACAATATGTTCATTTGAACTGTCAGAAAAATATTAAATTCATATTTTCATTGATTCATTTTCATCTCAATGCTTTGGCCAGTTGTAGTATTTATGCATATTTTGATGTCTTGATGCACAAACGTACCAGTCCTGATGTTCTACAGGATTCTGTAGCATCAGTCCTGGTGTTATACAGATCATGAAGATGTCTCCATCTGTTCTTTAACAATATCAAGGTTTGTTCTCCTCCACCTGGGTCCACTCTTCAGGTGAAGATATTTCTGTGAATTGATGATAAAACACACAGACACACACAGTATATATTATATGCAGTATACTGTATATTAAGACAATGGGTCAAACTAATGTCATGTATTTCCATCATTTTAATGATACACCACTATAACACCAAGTGATGTCCAAATTAAATAGAAAAATAAATATGAAATATTTTCAACATGTTGACTGGATTACATAACAAAGCTGACAAATTGAAGCAACATGATCAACAGTAGCAGGAGCCTGTGCAAATTGTTTTGTACACTAACTAATAATGTTGAACAATTATTAGAAACATTAACTAATATATTACCATTTCAGTGCTGTGGAAATGATTTAGATGTTGTAGAATTCCTTCTGCCTCTCAACTTGCAGCTGGTGTAAGTCATCACACACCTGCTCACTTCCTGAAGTGAAAAGTCTACAAAAACCAGCAGCAGCAGAAAAAAAATATAACCTGCTGTTTACTCAAAATAACTTTGGCTTCTCTGAAGACAAACCGCTAAAATATAAAGTTTTAAATGGTTAAATTGGACGGATCGTGTTTGTATCTTCCTCATTGTTTTCAATGTGCGCATTTGAGGCGAGTCTACATGTGACGTCATAATCGCGCGACGGGAAAATCCGTATTTACCATGTAAAAAAAACGGCGCTAATTTTAAACTATTTTGGAGAGAAATTTTCATTAATTTCACATTGTTTTAGCAAAAACGATCAGAGGTCAATCTTAATATATATATATGTTGTGCCATTTTATGGAAAGTTAAAAGATGATGTCAGGGGAGGAAATCTTATAGTGGCAAGCATGCTCACACAGGTTTTTAGATTCAGGTGTTCATCAGATACACACTCAGTTGGGTTGTGGTGGCCACTAAATACATCTTGTATTACCATGTACCATATAAAATATTTTCTAACAATGTTATAAGTATCATTATACTGTATATGTTGTTTCGTTGTTATGGTTTCTCGGTTTTGTCTTTTTTTTCTCTCCGCAGGTCTAGAGGCAGATTACAACAATGTTGATTTGTGTTCTCTTTATACCTCTCTCTCTCCTATACTCCTATCGCTTTCTTTCTGTTTTACCCCTTCTCTTACTTTTTTTGTTTTGTTTTTTTCTTTGGGTTTTTTTTTTCATCCCAGGGTCCATTACATCTTAAACAAACCCAAAGCAAATTCTAATAAAATTTTATTTACCGTATATATCAAGTGGAGCATTGAGGCCAGCCATAATGCTCTGCTTGTGAAAGTAAATCTGTTTTAGTATCAGCTCGACACTCAGACAATAATTCTGAGTGCCACAATGCCAAACAGGACAAAGGGGGCAAAAAAGAAGACTGCCAGTTCAAATCCTGGGCGATGCCTTTAATTATTATTATTTTTTTTCCATTTATAGATGGCCTCCCTTCACACCTTATAGCCATCCTCTCACTCCAATGTGTATTTTTTTATTTTTTATTTTATTTTTTATTTTATTTTATTTATTTATTTTATTTTTTTTTATTTTTTTATTTTTTTATTTTTTTATTTTTTTAGAGAGAAAGAAAGAAAGAAAGAAAAGAGAAAGTAAGACAACACAACAACAATTATCCACAAAAAGAGCACAAGGCAAACACACCAAACCTCCATCCACAATCCTGCAAAGCACATGACAGAACACAGCAACGAAACATACAAGCATAAAGACTAATAATATTCATGACCTTGCAGTAGAATTCTATAAATACACATACCCATACCTACAAATATATATACAGTATACATACATATACATTTATATTCATTCATATACCCATCTACATATCTGCATATATCTACATATACATCCCTGCATCCAATTGTGTGTGGTTGTGAGCATGCATAAGTGAATAAGGTTCCTCCAATAGAACATTTAGCAGCAACTGTGAAGCATCAGAGATCCGTCCCCCCAAAGCCCGAGACAGACGAAGGGGCGATCAAGGCCCAAGACCCCAGGAAGGACCCCGAGCCCAGAGTCCCCAGGACCACCCGAACAGGACGAGCCACTTGTCCACTCCCCAGATCCGACCAAGGGGAAGAACCGGACGAACCCCACCAGCGACCACACACATGACCCCCCGGGGTCAACCGCGACAAATACACAGGCCCCCGCCGGAGCCCGCTGCACCGACGTAGCCCCAGGGCCGGTCACCGAGGCTCGGGCACCGGGGACGCCCATCCCTCAGGCCCAGACCCGACAGGACCAGAGGACCCGAGCCCCACCAGGCAGCCACCAGGCCGAGCCGACAAGCGCCCAAGCGCCCAGCCCCAGATGTGAGGGCCCCAAGCACGCCCGCAGGCAGAGGAACACCTACCAGGGGGCCACGTGGCAGGAGCGCGACACTAGGTAGCCTCAGAAGTATCAGAGAGGGGGCAGTCCAAATCCCAACCTGACACTTAAACATTCATACACAGACACACTCATTCACACCCACCCTCATCCTCACCCTCAGTCACAGAAAGACAAACAATAACGACACGCTCCATTCATAATCCCGATGCACACTCTATACCCCCTAGGTCCAAGACATGTACCTGCCCCCTACATGGGGCAGCCCACATCCAAACCCAGGAGGTAGGCCCATTCATTCTGGGGTGGAGAGTAGTAGACATCCAAGATCCGGCCCACCCCGCGCCCTGCCGACAGGACAGGACAGGACACCCGAGCCCAAGCAGCCCCACCTTTCAGGGTGGAGTTTGCATGTTCTATCCATGCATGCGTGAGTTTTCTCCAGGTATTCCGGTTTCTCCTACAGACCAAAAACATGCATGTTAGGCTGATTGGTAACTCTAAATTGTCCCTAGGTGTGAGTGAAAGAGTGAATGGTTGTTTGTCTCATTTGTCTTTATACGTCCATTTGATGGACTGGAGATCTGTCCAGGGTGTACCCCGCCCCTTGCAACAGTGATTGCTGCACATGGGCACCGGTGACCCCTGTGACCCAAAATGGAAGAAGCGGGTAAAAGATAATGGATGGATGGATGGTGACTGCTAAATTTAAAATCAACCATGACACTTTCTGCTGTCAGTAGGAAAAAAGTTCCTTATTTTAATAATACATTTAATGAGAATCAAAACATCAACCTCCAAGGTTCTTGTTCAGTTAACTAAGATCAACTATAAGGTTAAAATATAGTTCACATCATTTGAGTGTGTGTGGGGCTTATAAAATAATTAATAATGAGTCAAAAAGCAGCTTAATCTGTCTGAATGACCCTAGCTCTTAGTGGAGCAATCTAAAACTTGATAATGTACTACGTTACCAATGGGATAATCAGAGTCTCACAGACATTGTGAAATTATGTGTTTATGTGTGCTTGAATCTGTCTAATGGAAATATAGGAATGTGTCACGTTTTCAGTTGAAAGAGATGACAAATTGACAAGAGATGATAAATTATGTGTGCTTGAATCTGTCTAATGGAAATATAGGAATGTGTCACGTTTTCAGTTGAAAGAGATGACAATTAACAAATTGTGTGTGAATGACTGGATAGAATGAGAAATGGAAGGGACCACGAGAATGTGTATATGTCTGACGAGACCCGGGAAGTGTGTCGGGGAATGACTGGACCAGATGGGAAATGGGACTTCAGAGAGTCTATAAGGTATTTGATTGGATAGAAATTGAAAACAGGAAGTGTCAAAGGAGTGGAAGAACTGAGTCCACAAAAGTGGAAAGAGATCTGACACACATCAGAATTGTACAGAGAGCCTCTGAATGCCAGGTAAAATATATACAGTATAATTCTATCTTGTTCATGCATTTTGAAGTCTGTAAAAATAAAGATGTTGTTAATTCTGACACAAGTGTGTATTCCTTCCGAGTAACAACCCAGGCAGGACGGAGGAGGGAAGATTATGTTTTCCCCAACACTCTATGTGTCCCTGTGACGGACTGGAGACCTATCCAGGGTGTGCCCCACCTCTCACATAGTGACTGCTAGATATGGGCACCATTGACCCTCGTGACCCGAAAAGGAAGAAGCGGCTGAAGATGATGAATGGATGGATTTTAACATTGATTACAAACATATTTTAATCCTACAATTTTATGTTACTGCTTTTGACTTAAATGGGTTGTTAAAAATGACCATTTAGATGTTTAAGTACTCACACCTACAAAGACTTTCTTAGTCCAAAAATAACCTTCTATAAAAATCTTCAGACATGTCAATATTATACTACTGTACATCACTTGAGGAAAGCAATGCATTTGTGTGATGGGCAGGGGACTCCTGGAGCTGGTTCTAATAAATCCACAAATCCACACATCACACACTGTAGATATTCAGCATACCTAAAGGAGCAAATTGTCAAAAAGACAAAAGATTTGCAACATTTTTCTCCAACTCCTGCCACTGCCTCCTCCTCCAAAAGCTGATGCTCACAGGGACAAATGTGTTGATGAATGAAGCTCTCGCACAATGTGAGTTTCTGACAGCCTTGGGGACCGGGGGAACCAATTCATTTGCAATGCAAGTGTGATATGCTCGGATCAATCCCAGAGATCTCCCAGATGCTTTAGTGTTGTGAAAGAGTCGCAGAGCTAAACTGGCAGTGGAACTTCGGCTGAAATCCAAGTAAATCTGTGCTTTAGAAAGCATACTTTTAGCTGCCACCAGTGAAGGATATTGCATCACCTGTCAAAATGGACCAGTCATCTACTGGTTTCATTTCCATTTAGAAATCCTAAAAGTAAGTGCAGAAGATGAAATAAGTGGTTTATGGTTTTGTCTGTTAAAACACATTAATGTCATGCATAGGTAAGTAATCAATAAATATTATTTAATCAAAAAGTCCAACTTTATCTATTTAGTTTGATTTGTTTGAACTAATGTAGTAATGACACTAGAATTTATTTATTTTCTCTTACACAGTGAAATTATAGTTTGACAGCTTGGGCATAATTTTATATAGCAGTACTGTCTAAAATGTTCCATTTTTCATCTCTACTTCATGCAGCATTATCAGGAGGCATTTAAGGAAATTCTGACATTTTTATAAATATATATTTATTTTTTCATAACTCTGATTTTCATGAAACACTGTTGGAGTGCTTTGTTTGAGGAAGAAAAAGCTCACTCATGTCACTGAGGCTCTTGAACGTCCACCTTGTGCTTGCAGTCATTGACCCTCCCTCTCTCCTATTCATATCTCAATAAATGGTGAAGTCAATAGAAAGGTTTGCCTCTGTTCCCTGCTGTGAATTCCATTAGCAGTACAGACACACAGTCAAGCCTTTGACATAGCTATTGTAATGGACTGGGGTCGTGGCGTGAAATGTACATTATAAGACACAAGACTACTTAAGCAAATGCTGTTGGACTTTATAGCTTTCATGTTTAAGGGACCCCCCACCACCAACACATCATAACTGGTGCTGCAAAACTGTTAAATAGTAAAAATACATAATCTTCAACATCTTTGTGCAGACATACTTTATTTTGTGCAAAATTAAACACAATTCAACTCAATTCAGTTTATTTATAGCACCAAGTGACAACAGAAATTGTCTCGGGGCATTGAAGAGAAACTTTCACATACATAAAAAAGACAATTACAATTAGTAAAAGTTATCTGTCGAAGGTAGTCAGCAGATTCAGTTGAATCTTCACATCGTCACAGTCTCCCATCTGAGCAAGCACAAAGTTGACAGTGGAAAGGAAGAACTCCCTTTTAACAGGAAGAAACCTCCAGCAGAACCAGGCTTAGGACAAGTGGTCATCTGCTATAACTGGCTGGGGTTTGAGAGGGCAGGAAGGAGAAACAGACAGAATGGCAGGTCTAGGTGTGCTTTCTACAGGAAGAAAGACAAAAATCACAAGTTAAAGATAAAAATAGTTACAAATACAAAGCAGAAATACAAAACAGATAGAGTAGAGCAAGTAAGGACAGCAGCAGAGTGAGGAAAGTGGTCAAGTTGTCCTTCTGAAGTCCAACCATATAGCAGCATAACTAAAAGACAGCTCAGGAAACCCAATCCAACCCTAACTATAGGATTTATCAAAAAGGAACGTTTTAAGCCCAGTCTTAAAACTGGACAATGTGTCAGCCTCACAGACAGAAACTGGAAGTTGGTTCCACAAGAGAGGAGCCTGAAAACTGAAAGATCTTCCTCCCAATCTGCTTCTGGAAACTCTAGGAATCACAAGTAAACCTACACTCTGAGAGCGAAATGCTTTGTTAGGGAAATATGGAACATTAAGATCTGTAATATAAGATGGAGCTAGATTATTGGGAGCATATGCACTACCAAGTGACATTCAGTTCGTTGGAACTCTGCAATTATCTGGCCCAGCATTTCAGAGGGAAACTAGGAGAAGCTGTGTGTCAGTACCTCTTCAAATCCTCTCCATGCTGGAGTTCTATCTACCTGGAGCTTTTCAGAGGGAGCTTGCTGACGGGCATATCGCTCAGCCATCCCTGAGTCATGTCATGCCAGATGTATAGGGCATCCTCATCTCATTTTGATGATAAGTTTGTGTCAGATAAAATCTACTCAATCTTTCATCTGGAATATTGTACCGTCAGTAAAACTGACCAGTATATATATATATATATATATATATATATATATATATATATATATATATATATATATATATATATATATATATATATATATATATATATATATATATATATATATTAGGGGTTGAACGAGTACATAATTTTTAACCTCGACATTAACATAAAAAAACTCGAACGACGCTCGAGTAGCCGATGACGTCACAGTGTCTTATGATGCAAAATAAATAAATAAATATAAATGCATAAAAAACGTCTTTACAAAAAGAAAAAAAAGACCAACAAAACATTGGGAGCATTTATTATGCTCCTATCATTTATCATACTGCAGATAAGTCACAGGAAAAACAAAACTATTAGTTATTAATATTAATATTAAAAGTGAAAGTAAGGCCCCATTTGTTTTTAAGTTTCGGTTCAGCGGCTGAACCGAAACTTAAAAACAAATGGGGCCACAGCCACACCGTACCACCGCCTGCAGTGCTGTGCAATTTAGGTTTACTTTTAGAGATTGTGTTTATAGGTTTTTAATAGCTAGAGAGATGAATATTTGCTGCTTTTTGTTTGTGAAACGAGAGAGAAGACGCCGTTTCGGCCGTGTTATATATGTGACCTGCAATGCAACACTGCCCCCTGCTGTCACAATCTACTACGGTGTTCAAAGAACAGAAAATCTACAGGATGATTCAATGAGTAGCGCAATTTATAAAATTATAAACTGTTTTACCTTTTTGACAAGACGGCCTGCTCCATTAACATCCGTGCGCACACAGGAATCCATTTTGTAGCGTCTACTAAAAGCTAAAAGCTACCTCGCGCGCTGTGAAATGTGACGTACTACGGGTACCCGAGGTGGACAAAAAAGCCTCGATAGAAGTCAAAGCACTCGATCTGTCGAAAACTCGGGTACTCTGTTAATGCACTAATATATATATTTATATACACGACCCTGTGTACATACTCTCGTTTTCATCACATGTAGCACATGTGGTGCAAATGATGATAAAGACTCTCTGACTCTCTGACTCTGATATATAAATATGCCCCCAAGGCCTCATCCACACCAACAGAATGGCCTCATATACATACCAATGGCTGCAAAAATGCTAATTCAATGAGCCATTTGACTAACTCCCATGGGAACTATAGTTAGAATATCCGAATGGCTCACATGTGGTAGTGCTAGTGCTAGAAGGCATAGGCCTAGCCCTTCCAAATGACATGTAATGTTGGCCCCTCCCCAAACTAAAAGTGACCATCCGGTCCACTTCATCACCCTTAAAAGGTACCTCAGTGTCAGAAATATCATCAAACAGTAACAGATAAACACCATTAAAAAGAAAAATGCATAAAAAACGGATGTCAAAAATAAAGTGAGACTGCAGATTCCCAAACAGTCTAAAAACAAATTAGTCACACAAGAACCCACATGTATCACTAGGCAAAAAAAGAAAAACACAAAAAATGATCAGTCGTACCTATAGGCAAAGAGTAATAAACAGACTGGTTCCTTGTCTTTAACTTTTTTCCGTAGGATTATATGCTGTTTTAAAATTGTTTCTATTATCCCAAAACAATAAAAAAAAACTTTTACAAAAGTAAAAATATGTTGTTTTTCACTTATTTCCTTGCTTCCCTTGTATAAAACAAAATGCACAAAACAGAGCAACAGAAAGAGTAACAGTGTTGCCAGGATACAGCAAACCAACGCCTGCCAGTCAAAGTGCAGGGCAAAGGCGCGCAGTGCAGCGTGTGGTGGAGCCAGACCTCAAAGGAGGGAACGGCGCAGCATAGTAGCAGGTGCAGCAGCCGAGATTCAACATTACAGCGGGTCAAACCGCACCAAGTGTAACCGGATCCTTTCTGCGTTGTGCTGGTTCTAGTGATTGATCAGGCCGTGACACAGTTTGTCTTTTAAAAGATGATTCTCGGTTTATTCTGACAGGAATAGCACACACAAAACAACAGTGGTATAGGCTGCCCGCTCCAAGTCCTCTCCCACAGGACAACATGACAAAAGGGTTAAACATTCTTGTACAACATACCTGACAGGAATAACACACACAAAACAACCGTGTTATAGGCTACCCGCTCCAAGTCCTACACAGAACAAAAGTACATAACAAAAATTAATTTAATAGATCTATAAATAAACTGAATGTATTTAGATGAAAATAAACAGCACGCACCTCTCCCACAGGACAACATGACAAAAGGGGAGAGAGTCTAAGGGTGCGAACAATTTAAAGACAATACCAATGAAGAAGAAATAAAATGGAGGGGCTTCCGATCTTAAAGTTACACAGTTAAAATAATGACAGAGGTGATAGGAATTTGTAAACACCTTCATTTGAACACCTTCACCATGAATAAGAACCACAAAAAGAAACGAGAAATAATTATAAAGTAGTCACACTTTGCAAAGGGGATATCACTTCAAACTCGCTTGGAGCCAGGCTCAAACGTGTTTGAAGCAAGTCCGAATTGGTCAGCAAATGCTGGGATTTTATTCTCTCAAAAGTAGGACAAGGTAAGATTCAGATAGCACATGAACAAACAAGAACGTAATATAAAAAAAAAAACAGAACGTGATGTCAAAACAGTGGGCCTCATGCAAGAACCGTTCGTACGCACAGATTTGTTCTTAAACTGTGCGTACGAGTGATTTAGGAGCATTTGTGGCATTCAACAATGTTTTCGTATTCTAAGATTTTTTTCAGATACGAACAAAATTTACGTGTGGTCCAGACCTGTCGTATATTTTACGAGCAGTCAGTCTGCTGTTATCCAGACGGATTTTCTCCACTAATAACTTTATACTTCGTTATTTAGAAAATATTTTGGGTTTAAAAAAATCACGCACCATAATTATTCTTGACAATAGGTTATTCTGTTTGAATTAGAATTATAATTTTAAGTTTAATTTGTCTGGTGTGTCGCAGGCTTCGGTGAGTCGTGCGCTCCCCTTGGTCATCAAAGCCCTCCTCAAATTAACACCCTGTCAGCCCGTGTGCTGACAGTGGTTCTGACAGCGGTTCTGACGGGACTGAGGGGAGACTGGAGCTGACGGAGGAGGCTGCGCGCC
Source organism: Garcialebias charrua (assembly GCA_038048925.1). Taxonomy (NCBI): domain Eukaryota; kingdom Metazoa; phylum Chordata; class Actinopteri; order Cyprinodontiformes; family Rivulidae; genus Garcialebias; species Garcialebias charrua. Next base: position 61,428 of record JBBPBX010000704.1, on the reverse strand, counting down.
CTTGCGCTCCTGTTGCTGGGAGCGTGGAAGTCACACGCCCCGGCGCACCTGCCGTGAAGGGGGAGGAAGTCTGCAGCTCCAGTGTTTTGTGCGCTCCTGCCATGAAGAAGGAGGAAGACTGCAGCTCCAGTGTATGAGGAAATGATTCCTTCGGCAGTTATTAATCTTTCCCACAAAACACTGGAGCTACAGACTTCCTCCCCCTTCACGGCAGGTGCGCCGGGGCGTGTGACTTCCACGCTCCCAGCAACAGGAGCGCAAGGGCGCGCAGCAAAAACTGAGGAGTGATTGAAAACAGAAAGAAACATGACAGGCGCAGAGCCTGACAGGCGCAGAGCATGACACACCCAGGTACATAAAATTCCCATACACCGCCGCAGAACAAGTACAAATTAAGACTGATTTTCATGCTATTGCTGGACAGCCAAACACCATCGGAGCAATAGACTGTACACACATACGGATCAAAGCACCTTCACCTGACGCATTCCCATTCCTCAATCGGAAGCAATACCACTCCATAAATGTCCAAATTATATCTGATTCGAAATATAACCTGCTAAATGTGGTTGCGCGATGGCCAGGAGGAGCGCATGACTCATTTGTGCTGCAAAACAGTGCTGTTGGCACGCGTCTTGCGCAAGGTGCGCATGGAGATGGCTGGCTTGTTGGTAACTTTTTAATTTGTAATTGAGGATTTGGAATTATTCTCTGATCATTTACCTATAACTCACTATTTTCCACAGGTGATCGAGGCTATGCATTAGCCCCATGGCTTATGACACCTCTAAACAGCCCTCAGACAAGACAGGAGCGCTTGTGTAATAAGCTGCATACACGCACTCGTGCTGTAGTTGAGCGCACAATTGGAGTTTTGACATGACATTTATTTTTCCATCCATCTCGGTAACGCAGACTTTTCCTTGACCTCCTCCTGTTGCAGTCATAGAGCACCGTGCTGCGGCGAGACGTTTTTTTGAAGCCATTTTCAGATCAAACCATTTTTTCTTGATTTCTGATACTGTACGACCCACGGGAGACACAACATTAACAGCAGTGGTTATTTCATGCCATTCTTTGGCTTTTCGCTGTCATTTTATGAACGGACACTTCCTGCTCTCTGAGGCAGGAAACGTAGCCTTATATGGTGTTTTGAGGGGTGGGAATTATGTAAATGACCTCTCCGCGTGCACGAGCAGGTGGATAGAACAGGTGCAATTCATTATATTTACGCAGCTCATTTATACACTTTTCCGAGGATAGAAGAGTTTGTTGAATCTGACGTGGCATGTTCGTACGAACGCTTCGTACGAACAAAAGTAAGAGAATCATTTTGTAATCACTCATTTTGATTGGGGTTAGTTTTAATTAGTATGATCATTGTAATTGAGGTTGGTTTTAAGTAGTAGGAGATGTTTTATACTTACTTAAAAATACTTTACCTTTTTCATAGTCTGTGGAAAAAGCTTATACATATGTGCAACAAATAGAAAAGTACAAATAACATACAATGCCGTAGGAATAAAGAATTTACAATACAACATGTGGTTCATGAGCCCAAAATAAGTTCAGTCTAGTCGAGTCAGTCGTGTTTAAAATATAGAACCACCACATTTCAAAACAACCTTTTGATTTGATCCACTTCAAGGGCGTCCCCCGTTTTTGGATCTGTTAAAACATACATTTCAAACAGGAGAAAAATAAATACTTGTGTAGCCGGACGGGTATGGATAAAAATACTGTAAACAACTTTAGTTTAAAAATAAATAAATAATCTATTTAAAAAAAAAAGTGAATTTGGTTAAAAACTTTATTAAAAGTTACCCTTAAGGCACATAGACCCGTTGCAGATGAGGCATGAGACACTTCACACAAACACCAATAAATTGCACAATTGTTTGTTTAATAAAATCCTAAATATAAAATACACAGTTAAAAAGGCAGTTATAACTCCAGGCAACAATAAAAGTGCAATTAAATACAATATTCTAAAAAAAGGAAAACCTCATAGGCAAATCGTCCACCGCAACAGAATTAATACCACCGCCTGGGAGATGTTCGGTTAATCAAGCCGCAGCTGTCCAAAGAGTCCTGGAAGAACTACAGCGTCACAGGAGACGCCACTCACGCTGGCACCAGGACGATTAGTCCGGGCTGAACCTCAGTCGGCCTCGATTAGCCACACAGGATGAGTGGTGCAGCCAGCCTTACGCCGGCCGGAACAGTGGGCATCAAACCAGCAGCCAGGATGACAAGATGACAGCCCACGGAACAGCCAGGTGAAACACCAGTCAGGACAACCCACACCGCAGGTAAACAAACGGTCAAGGACAAACAGCAGCTAACAAAAATAATTAGAATTAAAATCTAAAAGCATTTAAAAATGAGAGAATAAAACTAAGGCTTTACTCACCACCACTGTGAGACGATAGGTCAGCAATATATGTCCTTAAAAAATAAACATTAAAATTAGAATCTAAAAGCATTTAAAAACGAAGGAAGAAACTAAGGCTTTTACTCACCACCGCTGTGAGACCATAGATCAGGAGATAACTTCCTTAAACACACTATCAGAGCGTGCATGTATTTACAATTGGCGTGCCTCGCCACAAATGCCACGGTCTGAACCAGAAGAAGAATGATGGAAAATCAGCCAATGAGGGAGGGCCCTTTATACATAGGCAGCCAGCACCCGACCCAATCATATCTCAGCACTTATCAAGGCCTACAGGGCATATTGCCACACTTGTTTATTAAACGATATATACAAAAGCAATGTGATTTGTAGGCTTCTGATTTATCCTACAATACAACGTGTCAATTTTCATTCAATGTGGTTGTCTTAAATGATCCTTTAAATGGCTATGATTGGTGTTTTGTTGTTTGTTTTGAATATAAAAATCTAAGAAGTTATTTTTGTATAACTGATGATCTAATAAATGTATGAGCTGTTTCCCCTTTTTATGGGTTATAATTTACTAAAACATAGTCTGAGTAATGGTTTCAGGCATGTATATATAAACAATCAAAGTTTTGAAAGCATAAAGCTAAATGTGAAACAAGTTCTTATATAAATAATGTTCTAAGAATGTTTTAACCATTTCCCTTGTGGCAAATCAGACTCCCAGCATGCACTATGTCAAGGACAACTGCTACCCTCTCTTCAGCTCCATAAAACATTGTATGAATGTTTGTGGAGACACAAATTTAACCTGCAAAAACAAAAATATAAACATTAACTTGTTTCAGGGTTATGAGCTTAGGATCATTATCCCTGTTTCATCACAGAGTTACAGGAACCAAAAAAATAAGTAATCAGACCCACATAAGCCCAGTATAAGCTACAAATCGTGTGGCCTGCACTAGCAAGCCCTAACATGAGCATATTTGTTTCATTTAAAAGCTTTATCATAGCAACTATTAGGGGTGTAACGATACACAAAACTCACGAGACGAGACGAGACGAGAAAATCACAGATCTCGCGAGAACGAGACGAGATTTTAACATTAGTTCAAGAAAACTTCAAAGATCGGTTTTATGCCGCAAAAAGGCTTTTATTCTGTTTTAACATGTATTACAAACCCAACTGATGTCTTCATTTTACTGATTGAATCTCCTTAGACCTTAGAACGTTCAACTTTGTTAAAAAAAATAGATATTCACGCAGGACTTTCCAAAAATTGAACATAAATATCCGCATCAGCGCTGAATCTGCAGCCGTCACTCACCAGTGTTGCCAGATTGGGCGGTTCACCGCGATTTTCCTTCTGACTTTTGCGGGTAAAGAGTGCTTTGGGTGGGTGGGACTCTATCTGGCAACACCGGTCACACCGGTGTTTACACGCGTGTCTTTACATTCGGGGCAGCGTCCGGGACCCTCCATCAATGTAGAGGCGTCTGCGGGCGGCACCGGGACCCTCCATCAGTAGTTGGGGCGTCTTCTATAGCAACTTCATCCGGCGAAGCCATGCTGTCTGTGACGCTGACTTGCTAGGGGCTCTGCTAGCGCTAACATTAGCATCTCGCGAGACAACGTTACCTCTCAACGAGAGATATTGCGGGAGTTTAATATCGCGAGATCTCGTACAACAAGATCTCATTACATGCCTAGCAACTATAGATCTGATCACGATACCAAGGTCATTGACAGATCCTCACAGATCAATATGGGGCACGCCCGCTGCTGGACTACTGACATGAGTGACTTCAGGACCTGTTCTCTTTGTCTTTTTGGAGAATGTGTTCAGGCTTTTGTTGTTCCAGCATCCAGTGATATTTTACTGGGTGCTGATTTTCGTTGTCCAGGATCCCCCACATCCGGACCATATATTCTGGCCATTTGTGTTTGATAACCATGTTTTGATAGTTCTTTGACAAATTATTTGCCTTCGCTTGGCTAAAAGTCTTTGTGGACAGTCTTTTGCTTGGATGACAGTCCAGTGCTCTGCCTTTGTTTAGTGACTTTGTTTCAGTTGTTCTTTGTTTAAGCCCCTCGAAAGTTTTTTGAGCAGGGTTGCATAGGAGTCCAGCCATGGTGTTCTGGACATGCCTTACATATTAAATTTGATCCGATCCAATCAATAACCACAGTAGCTGTGATGCAAAAGTCAGATGCTACATGTGTTTTTGACATAGTCCTAACTTAATGCATGTTCTACTACTATGTGTTCTGCAAAGTGTCGTGGGATCCATCAGACTTACTCTTCCCATTCCACCAACACTGTCTTGTGATTTGCAAAATATTATATTACAAAAACAACTCCTAAAAGAAAAACAGCTCTTAAAATCTCAAAAACATTTTTAATGTATGCTAAAATTGTTTAGAATGATTAATTTAAACTGAGTGTTTCAATTTAAAATGTAGTTAAAAATTTATTTGACAAGAATACTTTTTTATTTTTTATAAGTGTCAAAGTTTTTTCATCTTAGTTAAACTTTTAAAAGACTGAATTTACTGTCAAATTTAAAAAGAAATTTTTGCTAATTTTGTTTAAGATATGTTATCCAAAAATGCTTAAACTTAATTTTGATCTGTTTATGGTGTTTAATTTAAATTATTAAGCTTTTCATGAAAGTTTAAACCATCAATAATTGTAAGTGTAGTACCTTCTTTGACCCCTGTGGGTCCTTTACAGGAAAAGACGGAGCTTTGACATTTCTCTTTCCAGGTCAAAGTTCTCAATGACGTCAGGCCCTTGTTTTTGGATTAGTCATCATAGGCTCTGGTCATCATCATCTTTTCTATAGAGCTACTTGATAAAAATTGGTAAGCGAATTCTTAGCTTCCATTTTGCAGAGAAAACACAATTTTGAAATGTTTGGTTTCATAGTATAACGGCATTTGCACTGTTTTTTTTTGACGGACAACGCTTTTAGCTAACGTAGGCTTGTTAGCATTAGCTTAGCTGTCATTTCCGATCAAAAACGTAATTTTTGGATGATTTAAAATTGGATCTTTCACCGTTAGAATTTTATTATAAAAACGCAAATCTGCCCGCTTGGTTTAGCAAAACAATTTGGATTTTTTAATCATTACAAATGCTTATAAACGGACCGTTAGCAATTAGCTATAATAACGCCAAACCCAAATGTAAAAATTTTCGATTTTTTTAACGTTTGTTAAGCCTTAGCCTAAAATATTTGGATTAGAATTTTGTAAACAAGATTGATCAGATTCCGAAATCTTTGTGTATCATTCGGCTATATTTATATGATTAAAAAATGCAGATAATATTTATTTTATATTTAACTAAAAGTTTTAATTAACCTTACTGCTGACTTCAGCACATCACTGATGTGTTTCAGAGATAAATCTACCCATTTATAATTATTTCATAAGTGCAGAAAAATAGAATGATTAACCTGATCATTCTCAATCAGGTCATCTGGACAGTTTCTTTTTTAGTAGAAACGTTTCACCCTCACTCCAGAGGGCTTCATCAGTCAGAGTAGTTCCAGCACACTGATCCCCCACTAAGTAAACAACTTAAGTGGACCAACCAGTTTGCTGGAGCCAAGATGGTTTCTGGAGGCCGTCCTGTCCCTCGTCAACTCCTCCCAGGTAGGCAGCTTGATGACCTGATTGAGAATGATCAGATTTGATACCTGGATTATTAGGATGAACTTTCTAGAACGATTAACATTTCAGTTAAATTTAGTTATTTTTAGATGGACAGAAAAAACTGATGTGGTGTGGGCCGGGCAGCCCCTCCTTTTTCAAACAATGCCTCAAATGATTTTTGTCCAGTAGCTGAATAAAAGTGTAACCTGATTTTTTTTCTGTGTTTTTAGGAAAAGATCCATCGACAAGCTTCAAGCAAAGCATTATCAAGTTTTTTGGTTTGTAAAGTTATTTAAATAAAAATCTGTTTTAAAACTAGTAACTTTATCTCCTGTGCTTTTTTTTTATTATTATTTTTATTATCTACCTTTTTGTCAGTATAGTTCTTAAGTTAGTAATTATAAATTTTCAGATATCTGGTTTTAGTTTTTATCTCAATGGTTGCTCTCTATGGTTGTTATTTTATACTTTTTTTGTTGTTTTTCTTAAGTATCTCGGGATCTTGTTCACGAATGAGGGAAAACTGGAGCGTGAGATCGATAGGCGGATAGGTGCAGCGTCCGCAGTGAAGCGGGCGCTGTACCGGTCTGTCGTGGTGAAGAGAGAGCTGAGTCAAAAGGCAAAGCTCTCAATTTACCGATCGATCTACGTTCCCACCCTCATCTATGGTCATGAGCTTTGGGTTATGACCGAAAGAACAAGATCTCGGATACAAGCGGCTGAAATGAGTTTTCTCCGCAGGGTGGCTGGACTCTCCCTTAGAGATAGGGTGAGAAGCTCAGTCATCCGGGAGGGACTCGGAGTAGAGCCGCTGCTTCTCCACATCGAGAGGAGCCAGTTGAGGTGGCTCGGGCATCTGGTTAGGATGCCTCCTGGACGCCTCCCTGGTGAGGTGTTCCGGGCATGTCCCACCGGGAGGAGACCCAGAGGAAGACCCAGGACGCGCTGGAGGGACTATGTTTCTCGGCTGGCCTGGGAACGCCTTGGGATTCCCCCGGAGGAGCTGCTCCAAGTGGCTGGGGAGAGGGAAGTCTGGGCCTCCCTACTTAGGCTGCTACCCCCGCGACCCGACCCCGGATAAGCGGAAGAAGATGGATGGATGGATGGATGAAAGATGCGTTATAAATTGAATTCATTATTATTATTATTATTATTATTATTATTATTATTATTATTATTATTATTATAACATGTCATGTCTAACACTGAATGCTAGGAAACACCTTGTATCTGTGACTTCCGCAGTGAAGCGGGCGCTGTACCGGTCTGTCGTGGTGAAGAGAGAGCTGAGTCGAAAGGCAAAGCTCTCAATTTACCGATCGATCTACGTTCCCACCCTCATCTATGGTCATGAGCTTTGGGTTGTGACCGAAAGAACGAGATCTCTGATACAAGCGGCTGAAATGAGTTTTCTCTGCAGGGTGTCTGGACTCTCCCTTAGAGATAGGGTGAGAAGCTCAGCCATCCGGGAGGGACTCGGAGTAGAGCCGTTGCTTCTCCACATCGAGAGGAAGAGGGAAGTCTGTGCCTCCCTACTTAGGCTGCTACCCCCGCGACCCGACCCCAGATAAGCGGACAAAAATGGATGGATGGATGGATGGATGGATGGATGTTTTTGCTACTTTTGCTACTTTTCTATTGTTTATTGTTTAATCAAAAAGGCGTTCAATTCAGGATCAACTGGACTTTATTTGTAACAGAAAACGTTTCGACTTCTGTCCAGAAGTCTTTTTTGATTTATCATGTCCTGGATGACTGAGAATCTTCACCAGTTTATTGTTTAATGTATTTGTATCATTGGCCTCAAGGCTCAATAAGATTTACCTGACTAAATAAAGGTTGAATGAAAAAAATAACAAATAAAATTCAGTGTAAAGTTATTTTTGATCAAAGCTTGTAAGAACACCCCCTCCCCCACACCTACAGAGCAATAAGTCTCTCTCTGGTGAAAGCAACTCTCTCTGAAGAAGCAAAATGCTGTTGGAATGTGGGGGTTATTTGTGGGGGGTGTATGTAAATGAATGTTCTCTGTGTGAGGGTGATCCTTTGTTTTGTCCTACTGGAGAGGATATGCTGGGAGAAGATTCTCAGGAGGGGATGTTTACCCACAAAAAAAGATCTCCAGCCCCAGGGGTCAAGACACCTAATGGAAGAATACTTTAAAATTGTCACTTGACAAACTCACAGTAGTTCTAATAGTAGAATGAATTTCCTAGGTTTTCCAGTGTTTTCTTAATAGCTTAAAATCACACTTTCACATACACACACACAGCGAGGGAGAGAGACAGAGAAATGTGTTCACAAAGGCGGGGGCCAAGCTGCAGACGGGGGCTCTTGAACACACACAGAGACACACGAGCAGAACCGCTTACACACCAAAACACACATGCAGGCACTCACACAGAGAGGAGCAGAGCTGCTCATACACAGACAGAAACAACTCCAAAATGACATATAAACAATTTCAAAACGACGCAAACAACTTCAAACGACGCATAAACAATTTTCAAATGACGCGTCTAAGAAATAATGCCCTATTTTGACTGCTGGATCCCACTTATATTGTTCAATAAAGGTCTCGGCAGATCAGCCTCACAAAAATGCCTATTTTGATCCTTGACTTAAAATGATCTGCCTCCTAAAATTAGCAAAAGGTCTTGGCTCTGCAGTTAAGGCTTGCGCAATCAGTCACTTAACTTTTGAAAACAGAAAGCCTCACTTTAAAAATTTGAAAGTCCGGATCCAGCTCTGAACTAGTTCAAAACGTACTCAAACTCTTTTAAAAACAATGTAACAACAAACACTTTTTCACACTCACTTTCTTGTTGATCTGTGCGGTGTCTGGAAATCTCCGCCAATCTGACTCTGATGGCTCCAATGGACAGAGGATGGTGGCCAGAGACAAACCCCCTGGACTTAGATATTGTTGCCGTGCGCATGGGTCCTTGCAACGTGCTCTGTTTGGAGTACACCAGGAGCAGGTATGAGGAGAAACCAGTTGTTTCGGCACCAATGATGATAGGAATTTGTAAACACCTTCATTTGAACACCTTCACCTTGAATAAGAACAACACAAAGAAAAAAGAAGTAATTATAAAATAGTCACACTTTGCAAAGGGGATATCACTTCAAACTCGCTTGGAGACAGGCTCAAACGTGTTTGAAGCAAGTCCAAATTGGTCAGCACGTGCTGAGATTTTATTCTCTCAAAAGTAGGACAAGGTGAGATTCAGATAGCACATGAACAAACAAGAACGTAATATCAAAAACAAACCAGAACGTGATGTCAGAACATTATCTGTAATCAAACATGAGTTGGTCCAACCAGCATCCTTGTTCTGTGTCAAGGAGACAACTGCACGTACTCTTTAGATAAGTATTTGTTACATACAGAGAGATTTTAGAGAAGCAAGTTGAGTAATGATTTTGTCAGAGTACATTAATAAAATAAGTTTTATATGATAAATGTTAAATCCTCTATCAAGTGGTGTTTCAGTCAGGTAAGAAACAATATAAATACCCAAACAAAAAGACATTTTGTGTAATTATAACAAAAGAGAAATACAACCAGGTTACATTACGATGGATCGTTAGCACCCTGATGGTTGTTTGCTATTCACAAGGGGCTGAGTGATACTAGCAATAACAGCATTGTAAAAGGGGGACATTTGAACCCGGAGGCCTCCACCTCTGTTTAATTTCACAAAGATGGCCTCCTTTACTCCTCTCTCAAACCATCGTTCCTCTCTATCAAGGATGTGAACATCTTCATCCCTGAAAGAGTGACCGCTGGCCTGGAGATAAGTGTATACCGCAGAGTCCTGGCCTGTTGATGTTGATCTTCTGTGCTGGGCCATCTGCAAACTGGTTGATCCACTGTGAGAGGGGGCTATTTATAAGACTGAGCTGAAAACAACATCTCAAACTGAGGAAGTCTTTCAGACGAAAGACGAAACGTTTCTATATATTTTTTGCTTTGTTTTGTTTTGTTTTTTGAATGTCCAGAGGACCAGACTTAGCTTTTTTTGATTTTTCTACCTGGATTATTGAGCATGCATCAGGGTGTAAAACCAAACATTTTAAAGTTGTGTTTTCTCTGCAAAAAGGAACTGAGAAATTCGCTTACCGATTTTAGAAAGTACGTTTTGTAGATGACTAATAATTCCAGACCTTGACGTCATTGATTGTATGAGAAGAACTTTGACCCAGAAAGAGAAACGCCAAAGCTCCATCTTTCCCTTAAAGACATACACGCTTCTTACCCCAAACAGTGGTCGAAGAAGGTACTACTCTGAATGAAACAACAATTGACAGTTTAAACTTTCATAAAAAGCTTAGTAACTTAATTCAACATCATTAACAGATCAAATTAAGTTCAAGCATTTCTGGATAACACATTTTAATCAAAATTAGCCAAAAATACTTCTTAAATTTGACAATTAGTTCAGTTTTTAAAAGTTTAACTAAGATGAAAAACTTTGACACTTTTAAAAGAAAATAAAAATGTATTTTTGTCAAAGAAACTTTTTAACTACACTTTAAATTGAAACACTCAGTTAAAATTAAAAAAAGTTTTATTCATTTTACATGCTAGTGAAGATTCTCAGTCGTCCAGGACATGATAAATCAAAAAGGCGTTCAATTCAAGATCAACTGGACTTTATTTGTAACAGAAGACGTTTCGCTTCTCATCCGAAAAGCTTTATCAATTCAATGAATGTTTTTGAATTGATAAAGCTTTTCGGATGAGAAGCGAAACGTCTTCTGTTACAAATAAAGTCCAGTTGATCTTGAATTGAATGCCTTTTTGATTCATTTTACATATTTAAGAAAAACAACATAAAAGATAATGGGAAAAAAAACTTTCATAAATATGGGAAAAAAAATCAAAATATATAAAATGAAAGGTGGCAGAAAGAAGAATTTTTTTAATTTTGTCTGCCCCTTTTTTTCCAAACCCCCTTCCCCCCAAAATAAACAATTTACAAACAATCAATTTAAACAATTAACTACCAAAAACAACAGATCAATTTAGATTCAGATTCCGATTCCGATTCCGATTCTGTTTATTATCGCCATTGTCAATGAACAGGATTCACAGACTAGGAATTTGCTTCGGCATAGCGTTGCATAAAATATAGAAACATAAAACATAAAAAACATAAAACATCAATACAATCAATACAATCAATACAATATTCAGTGAACAAAACCTACTAAGAAACAGTGCAATTAGAGTGGTGCAATCAAACATGGAGTCTCCAGGCTCGAACCAGCAGACTGAGAGACAGCTCTGTTCATCAGGCAGTCAGAATGCTTAACACTCTGCCTGCTCTGCCTCCCCTCCCATTTGAACTGCCTTAACACAAAAAACTTTCTCACACATTATCACTCAACACAAAGATTTTAACACTGGACTCTGTGTCATCAAACGGGTTATTCACTAAACTCTCGGTCATGTGCTCATTCAGTTTGCACTACTTCTCATATTTGCACTAATGTTTGTATTACATTACTGCCTATAGTCATACTACTGTTTACATTCACTGTTTACATTTATTAATACTGTTTACATTTATTACTACTGCTTTACATTTATTATTACTGTTTACATTTACACTACTTTTATCTACACTACTGCAGATATATACAGCATTCTCTGACTAGCCTTATCTAAGGATGCCAAATGTGCCTTATGTGCCTCACTGCATATGCCACTTTGCCTATATACCAACATCAACTACCTCATACAAATACTGTGTACATTAACTTATATGCTGCTGTGCCTCTCTTTGCAAATGTCAACGCTAGAAACTTCAGTTTATTTTATAGATATACGTTTTATACTTTTTATACTACTATGCAAAAACTCAGGACAGTATTACACTTTTATTATTTCATTTATGCTTATGTTCATTGGGTGTTTGGTGTTTTAGGGGTGTTTGGTGTTTCAGTGTTGGTGTAAATTTTCACACTTTTATACTATTATGAAAAACTCAGGACAGTGTTACACTTTTTTACTATTTTATGCTTATGTTTATTAAATGTTTTAGTGTTTAGTGTTTAGATGGTTACTGTTGCACCGAGGGACTGAGAGAAACGCAATTTCGGTCCTGTGTATGTCCTGTACATATTGCAGTTCTGACAATAAAGTTGACTTTGACTTTGACTTTGAAAATACAGTGATACAGTGATTCCCAATCAAAATACAAAATACAGCGACCAAGGCAAGTTATGAGGTAACATGGTTATGAGTGTTCAAAAGTCTGACAGCAGAGGGGAAGAAACTGTTTTTATGGCGGGAGGTTCTGGTCCCAATTGACCGAAGCCTCCTGCCTGAGGGGAGTGGTTCGAACAGACCGTATGCAGGGTGAGAAGGGTCAGCTGTGATCCGACCTGCTCGCCTCACAGTCCTGGAGACGTACAGGTCATGGAGAGATGGGAGACTACAGCCGATTACCTTCTCAGCAGAGCGCACAATGCGCTGCAGTCTGTGTCTGTCCCTGACAGTGGCCCCGGCGTACCACACTGTGATGGACGCGCTGAGGATGGACTCGATGATGGCCGTGTAGAACTGCACCATCAGCTTGGCCGGCAGCTTGGCCTTCCTCAGCTGTCGCAGGAAGTACATCCTCTGCTGAGCCTTTTTGATGAGGGAGCTGATGGTTGGCTCCCACTTGAGGTCCTGGGTGATGGTGGTGCCGAGGAACCGGTAGCAGTCCCCAATGATGATGGGGGTGTTGTTAAAGGTGATTTAGTAACATTTCACACTCAATAATCAACAAATACATTAGGATACATTACTTAAAGCTTTAGTAGTTTGCTAGCAGTTTAGACTTGATAATTTTTTTGAATTTCATCACAGAGTTTACATCTTTAACATCTTTTTCCAAAACATTCCACAATTCTACTCCCTTATTCGAAATAAAACGTCCCTTCAACTAGTCCCTTCAAACTAGTCCTATATCTAGGTTTAACAAACATTTCAGTTCCTTTTAATTTGTAATGGCTTTCTCTCTTTATGAAAAACATTTGAACATTTGTGGGTAGCACATTCTTATGAGCCTTATGCATTACTAACAAAATATTATAATCTACCAATTCACAAAATTTCAATAATTTGAGTTGTTTAAATAATACATTTGATGGATGACGATAAGGCTTTCTAGCAATAATTCTCACCGCTCTTTTCTGTAAAATAAAAATAGAATTTGTTATAGTTGTACAGGCTTTACCCCAAACCTCCACACAATAAATTAAATGTGGAACAAAAATTGAGTTATATAGCAAATAAAGAGCCCTATCATTTAACAAGTCCTTTAGTTTATACAATACGCCAATAGATTTAGATAACTTAGTTTTAACAAAATTTACATGCTGTTTCCACGACAATCTCTCATCAACAATTACACCCAAAAACTTCACCTCATCCACTCTACTTAGTTCAACACCATCAATTTTGATAGAAAATGTATCTATTTTATTTTTGCTAAATAACATATAGTTAGTCTTATCTAAATTTAATGATAACTTATTTAAACTAAACCAAGTTTGTAATATTGAGATCTCCTCTTTTAACAACTCAAACATTTGTTTCAAATCATAACCAAAACAAAAGAAGGTGGTATCATCAGCAAAAAGAACACACCTTAGAATACCAGACACTTTTACCAAATCATTTATATACAAATTAAAAAGCTTAGGTCCCAGTATAGAACCCTGAGGGACTCTACATGTGATTCTGTTGAGTTTTGATCTGGTATTGTCTATCTGTACAAATTGACTTCTGTCCTCCAAATAGTTAGATACCCATTTCAAGGTCAGTCCTCTAATACCATATTTATTTAACTTCTCGAGGAGAATAGTGTGATCAACTGTATCAAAATCTTTCTTTAGATCAACAAACAAACCCACACAGTGATGCTTTTGATCAACAGCAATGGAAATTTGTTCTGTCAATTCCATAAGAGCCATAGAAGTAGAGTTTTTAGATCTAAAACCATATTGGCTGTTAGTTAAAATGTTATAGTCATCAAGAAATTTGTCTAATCTAATCACAAATAATTTTTCAAGAATTTTAGAAAATTGTGGTAATAAGCAAATTGGTCTATAATTATTGAATATAGACTTATCACCATTCTTGAAAATAGGGACAACCTTTGCTACCTTCATATTATCTGGAAAAATACCAGTTGAAAAAGACAAATTACATATGTACGTGAACGGTTCAATGACAAGACATGATGTCTTTTACAACCAACATGTCCATATCATACCAATCCTTAGATCTTTTATCAGAAAGTTTTTTTTGTGACCATCATTATTTCATCCTTATCAGTTTCATATAGAAACATGGTATTTTTGTGATCATTAAGTAAGTAGCTCACGTTTTTATCAACTTTTGGTATTGTTTTGCCAGGTTTGATCCTACATTCACAAAATAGTCATTAAATTAATTTACAATTTCATTGTTATCATCTATTTCATTACCACTTTTCACAAATCATCGTGATAAACTAGTTCCTTTCTTGTGTTTATTCAGAACATTATTTATAACTCACCATGTTGATTTTATTTCACCATTTGTTTTGTTTTGTTGTTTACTGTAATATTCCCTCTTTTGTTTCCTTATGATTCCCACCAGTTTGTTTTTGTACTTTTTGTATTTATTTTCGGCCTCAGGAGTTCTATGCTTCAAAAAACAAGATTACAAATAGTTCTTTTTTTTGCAAGCGTTTATCAGTCCTGTTGTCATCCATGGATGATCAACAGTACCTTTTTTTACATAATTTTTTTGAACACAATTTTTCTTATACAACACATTTAAAATGTTCATAAACTCATCATGTGCTTTGTTCACATCTTCAACATAGACATCGCTCCAATTTTGTTTTGTTAAATCTTTTTTTGTCTATTTAATGCTTTAATTGATGTATTTATTATTGTTTTCTTAGAATTAATCATTCTAAATGATTTTACCAGACATTGAAAATGTTTTTTAGATTTTAAGAGCTGTTTCCTTTTAGGAGTTGTTTAAACTAATGCAAATATCCATTGCTATTAAAAAGATGTTACTAATATAGCTCTGATTTAAAAGTTAAAGCAAACACTCTCTTTTTCCAACAATTACCGGTAAATGCTTTAATAGAAGTAACTTTCCAGCAAATAAAGGTTAACTATGTAGGATATATGAGGGAGGTCAATATTAAACTGACTCACTTTATATATCTTAATTATTTACTGATTCAGATTGAATAGTATTTTACGGATTCTTTTCTTTTTCAGTTTATCCAATATTTCTGTGATCGTTATGATGGACAAATAAACCATAAAGCCATAGAGTGACAATGGAAACGTTAACTTAGTTTGGTATGTCAAGGACACTACCATTTATTTAAAATAAATCAACTATAATTAACACCATTACACTTGATTGACAGATTTCACGTTTCTTACAATTTAACACGTCAGCACATTTAAATTGCAACACCAGACATAAATACAGGATGTCAATATACTTAGTCTGTGCCTCTTAGCTTAAAATGTAGTTACCAGCTTAGAATTTGAGATAAGAGAGGTTTAAGAAAGAGGAAGAAAGGGAAGTTTAGAGGAGTTATCTATTTTGAGTTTAACCAAAATTGACACTTCTCCGTACGAGAACCAGCCCGACTCCACAGCACGATCCAGAAACATCAGCACTCTGTACCTTTGGACGTTCGTCTCGGTGGATAGAGTTGTAGAAGCAGTCTTGGACTCACAGGTCATCTGTCCGTGAAGTCCAGTTGTACCTCGGCGTGTTGATGGATTTGCGTGTCGTGACGCCTGCCTTCTTCGTCAAAGACAGTGGCATGTCCTGGTCAGTTTTCAAAATAAAGCGTTCCTCAAGAGAGTTCATTAAGAACTTGGGAGATTTTTTAGCTCTATTGAATTTATGGAAGCGTCCATAAATTCTTGGCTGATGAACCACGAGAGACAAAGAACTTTTAGGTCCCTGTCCATTCCAAACTCTGCACGTTCACTGAAGCAAACGTTTTATCTAAAAGTGTTGAGACCAGAAACACCGTTTCCTCATTGGTCCGTGGACCAAGAGGAGTGTGAAAACGTGAAGCGAAGACTTCAAGGTCAACAGAAAGTTTGTTTAGAAAAACAAAGAGGATAGTTTATAGAGAGGGTCTGAGTGAGGAGACTTTCAGTCGCTCATGAGAGTTTTAGCTGTTCCTCAGAATAAAACAAAACTGAACAAGTCAGTTTGACATATTATTCAACTCTGACATCATTAGACACCATAATTTGCAGAAATGACACAATAAAGGCTGAGTTATACTTGCACTCTGGTCCGCAGGCTGGAGTGCGCGCGCTGCGCGTGCACTCAGCCGTGCGGCGAAATGCGTTCACAGTTTCGCCACTGTGTTTATGGTTGACGCCAGTGGCGGTTCTAGACCAGTTGTACTGGTGGGGCCAAGCTGGGGCCAGAGGTTTTGTCAGAGGGGCACGTTAAATCTCGGAGAAAAAAGTGACTTTATGACTATAAAGACATCTTTATGACTACAGTATAGGCAGTAATGTAATACAAATAGCTTTGTCGTGGTTAGCAATCGTTTCCAAAATTGCCTTGAAGTTCCCTTTATTGTCTGAGTCTGCAGACTCATTATGCCCTCTTTGAGCTAAATTTTGAGTGGCAGTAAGTAAAAGCACTTCCGCTATTGTTTTTATATATTCACGATTTTCTTTAACCTGTCTGTTGTGCTCCTTGTTTAACACATTGACCAGTGTTGCATTAGCTGCTGCAGCTTTCTGATACTCCCTCCATGTAACCATGGCTTGTTTATGGAGCTCAGACCTCGCATGCATTGCAAACCCCGCATCTTTGTAAGATGCATTCTTCCAGTTTTTAAAACCAACTGGGGAATCAAACACAGTGTCTGAGCTGTTGGGAGGGCTAAAATGTCTGCAAGGGTAACAATACGCAGAGTCCAAGTGTTGTGAATATTCAAGCCAGGGGTGAATGTGATACCAAGCTGCTTTGAAGCTCCTCCTTCTGTCCCCCATCAAGGTTCTTGGAAATAACTTTAGGTCCGGCTGCATCGGTGGATCTTCTTTACATTTGCTGATGTCTGTGGAGAAAGCAAAACCAAATATATGTAAATTAACATATACACCGGAAAATACGGTAATTGCATTTTTGAGATCTGTACATTCTTTCCTTGAATTCTAAAACCTGACCAAGGACCAAGACTGCAAATAAGCTAAAGCTAGATTTCTTGACTATTTTTTAACAAAGCCAGCAATAATATTTCATTCAAACTCAACTTGTGTCAGAAAACTTAACATTAACAAACACATTTTTTTTGAACATCACAAACCTGATGGTCCAGTGCTTGTGGATCCACAAATATTCTCCATCTGTGTCTCACGTGCTGCTTGTATCTCAGTCTCAGCTGTCTCCATTTCAGGATCTTCATGTGTCTCTCTTTCCGTCCCTGTGCCCTCTCTTTGAAAACCAGTGTCTTCCAAGTCCTCTGGCTGTGTGGGGCTCTCAACGTGCCTTTCTTCAGCTCTCTCAACACCTCAATCATCTGGTTCTGTCTCAATGTCTGCCACACTGTTATTTGTCTTTCTTGTGCAGAAATAAGATGTAATGTCCATCTTTCTCTTCATTTTGTCCATCTTAGATGAACACGGTAAAAACAATTGTTTCTTTGCGAGAAAAAATATATTTCTTAGCTGACATTATAGCACACACGGTCTCCTGAGCTTAACAAAAGAAAACTGTGTGTTATATTCCGACGAAATACGGGTAGCGTTAGCTAGAAGCATGTGTGTTGTTGTAAGATAACTAGCGTTAGCTAGAAGCATACAACATAAACGCCTGGTCTGATAGGCTGCTATTATAATTCATACTAGCCAACAACATCATTTCTTGACCAGAATTGTTACCTTGTATTGTTTGTATTTGTAGTGGTACTCGTGGATAACGCTCGGTAACTTCGCCGTCTTCGCGCTCGCTCTTCTTTTCGTTGTTCGCACTTCGCAGTGGTGTAACGCACTAAAAGGTACAACTACCTGAATGTTGTGCCCGGAGGGCGGGCCCCGGAAGCAGGGCGGGCGGCGGACCAGGGTCCGTGCTGACGCAGTTCCGCTTCTGCTCGGAGGAGGGCGGGCCCCGGAAGCAGGGCGGAAGCAGGGCGGGCGGCGGACCAGGGTCCGTGCTGAGCATTGTTTCCGCTTCTGCTCGGAGGGCGGGCCACAGGGCGGGCCAGGGTCCATTTTAGACGGGCACGGGCCCGCGTGGGCCCGTGTGTAGAACCGCCACTGGTTGACGCACGGCGGAGCATGGCAAAGTGCTGTTCTTTTACGGACCAGCAGGAGGCAGTACCCACTAAAACCTGTGCATATTGCAAGAAAGGTGTAGAAGAAGAAATCTACCGTAGAAGAAGAACTGTTTGAAATCACACAACAAAAACAAATAGCTTTCCGCTCGCGTGCTGAACTGTTGTCTTTATTTGCGGTTTTAATGCATGGAGTCAGCGGAGGAGAAAGCGATATGTGTCACAAAACATTCCTCCATGCGTCGCGACGCCGTCTTCACACGCAGACAGCTGCAGGCTCCGGCGTGAAGAGGGTGAAGGCTGTCGGGTAGGGACCTGAAACCAAATGGTAGCACCTACTGCGTGCGCACTAGGCTTGCGGAGTTTCAAAAATTCAGAGGTGCACGACACGCGCTAATCCCACGTGCGGGGCCAACGCGCAAGGGCGGGGACTGCGATATTGCGTCACTTTTGGCGCGCGCACCCTCGCGCGCTGCGCAACACGTCAACTATAAATCTAGCTTAATGCTTCCCTTTAAAGAATAACACAGCATATAAACACATATCATGAAAATGACAAGAGGTTATTCTTTTGATTACATTAGAGTAAAATCAAAGAAGCCAATAGTCTCTTTGTGAGTGACTATGTTCTCAGATTACAACCAATGGAATAAATTGTAGTAAACATCTGTTCACTGAGAGGTCAGCAAAGGTCATCACTGGAACTGTTCAATACATAGTTCCCAGACACGCCCCCAACCGGTTTCCGCACCACATTTAAAGGCAGAGAAGGCAAAATGGCGAACAGCCAGAGCAAATTATACGGACAAAAACACGAGCTACCACAGCTTCACCAAGGAACAAGAGCAAACTGGCAGTGGTCGAGTTAAATGAGTTTGAGAAAGAAATCATGGCAGACAAATCAGACAACTTGTCACAAAGTAGTTACTCCGATATCATTAATTATTTAATTACTACAAAGAGCGCACACCGGCTTCACAGCACACCGGCTTCACAGCACACCGGCTTCACAGCACACCGGCTTCACAGCTTTAAATCCAAAAAAGATGTGTAAACTGTCTCAATCAGATCTAACCAGCTAAAAAAAGGTTTAACTAAAATAACACACAGCCAACACAAACAGTCCAGGCTGAACACGGACCAGAACCAGCACTTTGAGTGTTACCGTGTTGGAAGTTAGCATGTTGTTAGCATCTGGAGCGGAGAGTCCCTCCAGCTCAGGTCGGACGGCGTGGATCCGTCGCGGCCGCGGGGGCACGTCCCATGGGACCAACGCGTCGCCCGTACGACTTGGCTCCCGTCCTCCTTCTCCAACTGGGATGGTCTCCCCGCCGGACCGGTCCCGGTGGACCGTGAGGAGCCCGTTGTCCGTTAGCGAGATGCTAAGCTAACCACAGCATGCAAGACGGTGTCGCTAAATAATAAATAAAAAAAACAGCTCTAACACACAGACAGTTGTACTCTAACATTGTTCTGACATAGTTTCACAAAATGATTTATGTAGAATATTTTGTTTACCGGCCAAAAGCACGACGTCTTCCAGAGCAGATCCAAGCAGAGATGGGCGGTTGTGTTTCTCCGATGAAATAAATCCTTCACGTTTACTTTTTTTTTGATTAAGTGAAACCTGCGCGTTGCCCAAACGTCTACCCGACTGGAACACCCACTGACACAACACGAAGTAACCATTGCAATTAATTAGAAATTAACAAAAAAAAACAACGTGAAAAATGGACATCCATTACAACGCGCTCCAACTGCTGTTTAGCCTACCTGTGGGAGGGTCAAACAGGACAACACACAGATGTGACATCACATGGGAACTATGTATAAAGAAGTATCATAGTGGACACTGTCATGCCCACTACAACTACACAAACCAAAACAGTTAACCCCTCAGAAGTAAAAACACATTTAAAGTTAAAACCTAACTTTGATGTTGTTTTGATTAAATATGTAAATACAAAGTCACAAAAATGACTTTCAGCACTAAAGAAAAGGAAATAATAACTGAGCCAGGCTCCTGAGGGAGGTTACAAGCTATCAAAGTCTAAATTATCTGTAAGACCTATATAAAATAAGAACCAATAAAATGTACCTTAAACATCTTGAGATTTCACACATGTCCTATGAGTACATAAGGAAAACCGAGTAAAGAACATTATGAGATGCTTGTGAACAAAGGTGCATGTTCAACCTTTATTTATACAGGCTCGTTGATGTAGATGTTTTTGTACAGTGTTGATGATCTCTGTGGTGACTTGGTGATATATACATAGTCTTAATTGAATTGAAATTAAAATGATTTTGTTTAGGATGCATTGGACAAGCATAGTTATAAAATGGAAAATTTTGAATATGTGATGTATAACAAGCAGTGGTTACATCTAATCATACTGCCTCAAACTTTACAAAGTGCCAGGACATGGATAATAGAGACCAGAGAATGGTCCTTACTGACAGGCAGTGAGTCAAAACAAATATTCTAAGAAAAATTTAGGATATTGTAATAGAATATTTTACAATGATCAGTAGGGTATAAGGAATTTGGCTTTGACTTTGGTTTCAGTATTAAATTGATGTTTTCACTTTTATGAAATTGAGCATTTTTAAGAATCTGTTATACTAAACCAGGATGAAGGATTGGCTCTGTTGAAGGTAAATACTGATGTCCCAAAATAGAATTTGCTAACAGATGATTATTTTTGAACCTGGCTTTTAATGTTTACATTTCTATTTTTATTTTTCCTTCTCAAGCAGCCTGAGAAGATAGGGTTTTGTGGAATGGGAAGGTAGGTCTGGCTGTGCCCACAGAAAACATGCAGGTAGCCTCCACTAAGCTAGAATTCTGCCAAAAGATACATTCAACATCTGAGTTTTGCATCATTGCCTCTGGTTTCGGTTGACTGGATCAGATCAAATGTGTGTGTTGACGCTGAAACTGGGTCACTGTGACTTTTCTAAGGACACCACTACTGAAACAACAACAAAGAACTGTCAAATAACTGTCACTACTGAAACAACAACAAAGAACTGTCAAAGAACTGTCACTACTGAAGGCAACAGCAAAATAACTGTCAGCCAAGCAAAGAACTGTCAGCCAAGCAAAGAACTGTCAGTCCCGCAGTTACAACCCATAAAGGCCAAAACATACAAAGTGGACACTGGACACAGAAAAAGAATTAAAACAAATTTTATTGAACCTAAAATAAAGCACTCCAGGCTGGTGTAGTGGACACACCCTGGTCTCTAATCGCTCTCAGTGATGACATTTTCTGGGAGTTAACTCCTGAAGGGACAGTACCACTTTCATTACTTTAATTTGAATCAAAACACAAATAAGTCACCCAGAGACTTCCTTTAATTTTGTTACTACTACAGTACTACTCTCAGCTGCGCAAACAGCTTAAACTAAACAGTGGCATCCTAACTTGTGCCCATGGACGAACGTCCTCACCTGTGTTCGTGGTCCCCCATGACCTCAGGGGGGTGATGTTAGGTCATGCCCAAGACAAATATTTCAATAACCCCACAAACGACCAAGATCTCGCAAACTCACAGACTTCATGGGAAAAAAAGGTCGTCCAAGCACAAGATAGTAAATAAACTAAACAGTTTAAACTATATTAGTTGTGAAAAGAAACC
This sequence comes from Garcialebias charrua, assembly GCA_038048925.1. NCBI lineage: Eukaryota > Metazoa > Chordata > Actinopteri > Cyprinodontiformes > Rivulidae > Garcialebias > Garcialebias charrua. The sequence continues at coordinate 39,392 of JBBPBX010000704.1, read as the reverse complement.
GTTCCAACTAGAATTTAGAAACGCTAAGTCTAAAAACCCACAACAAAAAACTAACCTTAACAACCGTTTAAATCTGCAGGATTTAATTGACATTGGTTATAAAGCTAAGACCTGTTTTTCTTGTGTGTGGCACGTTGGAATCTGACGACAGAGTGAGTGGAAAACTCCAGCATCAGCTCCTGTTTCAACATCAATTAGTCTGTAGTTCACATCGCTAAGTTTCTGACTGACACAGAAGGGGCCTTTGAACAACGGTGCCAGTTTAGCTGTAAAATTAGCCAAAGCATCTGACCTTGGGTGAGACTTCACTCGAACCAGATCACCAATCTCAAAGGCAGAATGGCGGCGTCTCAAGTCGTAGTAGTGTTTCTGTCTTTTGTGGCTGAGATCCAGCGTAGCCCTGGCGTGGTGATGAGCATCCCTGAGGGTGGCTCTAAGAGTCTCTGGATACTGCACGTCTGGGTCATCCAGTCCATCACAGCTTGGTTGAGTGATTAGGTCGAGAGGCGTGTCCAGCTCACGACCATACAACATCATGGATGGGCTAAGACCTGTGCTGTCATGCGGAGCTGTGCGAAGTGCAAAACAGATTTGTGGTAAAAACTTGTCCCATGCGGTGTGTTTGTCACTCACATAGGCGCGGATAGCTGTTTTAAGTGTTTTGTTTACACGCTCTGTTGCATTTGTTTGCGGGTGATAAGCTGTAGTGAGCCTATGTGTTGAGCCTAGAGCTGACACAGTGTGTTCAAACAACTCACTAACAAAGGGAGAACCTCTGTCTGAAATGAGATAGGTGGGGCTACCATGTCTAGCAAATATTTCACTTAAGAACTTGCTAGCTGCAACCTGGGCTGTGGCCTCTCTAACTGCACACACCTCAATCCACTTCGAGAAATAGTCCACAAAGACCAGCAAATAAGCATTCCCTGATTGAGTACGGGGCAAGGGACCCACAAAGTCCACTCCTGTGTATTCCCAGGTTTTTTTGGGCACAATAGGGACCATGAGACCAGCTTGTTTCTGTTGACTTGGTTTTGTGAGTTGGCAGACCGAGCAAGAGGTGACATAACGTTTGACATCACCTGCCATGCCAGGCCAAAAGAACCTGTGTCGTAGTCTCATCCGGGTTTTGGAAACACCAAGATGGCCAGCAGTGGGGTGGTCATGGTAATAGCTCAGCAGGGTTCCACGAAGAGATGCTGGGGCAAAAAGTTTGAGTTCCTTTAATGGGTGCAAACTGCACATAGTCTTTTGGTCCCTGTAATACAGCAAACTGTCATAGACAGTGTATTGTTCTTGGGATTTATTGTCCATCAGAACTGATGAGTCTGATTCGATGTCTCTAAGGAGCTGACCCGTCACAGGGTCGTCCAGTTGTAGCTGCCTCATGTGCGAACGATCCGATAATAACACTGGGGGCAGTGAACGGAGGTCCAAACTGCCTATAACAGCGTGTTCTGGAAGGATATCAATGGGCGTGTCACTTTGGTTTGGCAGGGGATTCCTGGAAAGAGCATCAGGAACTGCATTGTGTTGTCCCGGCTTGTGAACAATTGAAAAGTCAAAGTCTTGTAGTCTCAAAGACCATCTAGCCAGCCGGCCAGAAGGGTTTGGACGGGACATGAGCCACCTAAGGCTGTTGTGGTCTGTGAAAACAGTCACGTGAAGGCCCTCAACATATGGTCTGAAGTGTTCCAGAGCCCAAATGATGGCCAAACATTCTTTTTCAGGGGTTGAGTATGGTTTCTCAGCCTTGTGTAGAGAACGACTTGCATACGACACTACAATGTCTCGGCCCTCTTCATCTTTTTGCATCAAAGCAGCGCCCAATCCTAGGTCACAGGCATCAACATGAACATAGAAGGGTCTAGCAAAGTCTGGAAATCTTAACACGGGGGCTGACGTGATTCGGTCTTTTAAAACATTCATGGCTTGCTGACAGTTGCCATCCCAGTGAAAAACAGTGTCCTTCTGTGTGAGCTTATGGAGTGGGTCAGCATGCCGTGCATAATCTTGGACAAAGCGCCGATAATAGCCAGTGAGTCCAAGGAACTGTCTGACCTGTTTTACTGTAGATGGTGACTGAAAATCAATGACAGCTTTGATTTTATCATGGTCAGGTTTTATGCCTGCAGGTGTGATGCGATAACCCAAAAATGTGAACTCACTCAGACAGAACTGACATTTGTTCAGTTTTAGCGTGAGGCCAGCTGCCTCAAGTCTGTTCAGGACCTCCTCCAAATCTTTTAAGTGCTGCTCGAATGTGGGAGATGTCACCACAATGTCATCTAGGTACACAGCGCATGTTTTGTAGACCAGGCCCGCCAACACAGAGTTCATGAGCCTTTGAAATGTTGCTGGCGCATTGCATAACCCAAACGGCAGCACACGGAACTGGTAGAGGCCACAGTGAGACACAAAAGCTGTTTTTGGTCGGGATTCCTCTGCAACAGCAACTTGCCAATATCCTCGAGCCAAATCCAGGGTTGAGATGTACTTTCCTCTTGCCAGAAAGTCGAGGGATTCATCAATTCGTGGTAATGGATAGGAGTCCTTTTGTGTGACTTGGTTTAAACCTCTATAATCCACGCAGAATCTTGGATCAGAACCAGGTCTATTCACAATCACCACTGGAGCCGCCCATGGACTGGTAGAGGGTTCAATTATGTTGTCCTCCAGCATTTGTTGCACTTGATCCTCAATTAAACGTTTTTTTGTTGGCGATGAGCGATAAGGGGGAAGATTTATGGGCTTGGCGGTTCCGGTATCGATTACATGTTCCGCCCTTGTAGTGTGTCCAAGATGTCCATCAAAGGTGGAGCTGTGGTGGGAAAGAAGATCATACAGATCTGATTTTTGTGTTTCCTCCAGGCTCGCCTCAGCCACTTTTGACTCCATAGTGTCTGACAAAATGTTCAGTGACATAACAGTCTGTTCAGCAGGAAAAAGGTCAAGACTGTGGTCCTCATTTTCATCCAAGGCAGGACAGGGACTGTCATCAATAAAAACTGTCCTTGTCGGTATATGGATGGTTACTGAGGCTCTCATCATAAAGTCCATCCCTAATATGAAAGGGGAAGACAGGTTTTGGATGATGGCGAAGCGTTGATAAAAGCGCTTGTTCATAAAGCCAATACTTAGCCAAGCCACACCATCTGGAAGGCAAGGAGCGTTGTCCGCTAGGCTCACTGGCGGACCCTGCCACTGACGTATTTTTTGTGGACCAATCCTATTAACTTCAATGAGATCTGCACGCACAGCCGAAAGTGAAGCGCCTGTGTCCAGAGTCGCCTCGATGCAGGTTCCATTAAAGTTCAGCTTAGTCTTAAATGGGGTGTTCCAGGTGGCAGTAGAATCATTGTCCTCCACATGACCAAGAATGTGGAATTCACTTGTGGAAAGGTGAGGCTCAGTTAACGTCTGGAGGGAGGATTGCCTCGACGAAATATCCTCCCCCCCCTGAAGTTTCCCGATGGCCTTTGGGGTGCTGCATCTACAGATGGACTGAAGCTTCTATTGTCTGTTTCGGCTTCAGGTGTGTCCAAAGTAGTGGGAGTGAGCTCATTATGGAACCGGGCTGGCACATGTTGTTGAACATGGCCCTGATTACAAGCAGGACACGTTTTTGATGTATATCCAGGATTTGAGCACTTATAACAGTGTGGCTCAGCTCTCTGCTGCTTCCAGTGTCTCTTTTGAAGGTTCTGTTGGCTATCAGGTCCCAGCACAGCATGTAATTCATGAGCCCTGAGCAGCAACTCCATCACAGAAGACACAGGTGAGCCATACAGCGCCACCCTGTATTTTTCAAGTGAATGTTTACATATTAATAATAATAATAATAATAATGAATTCAATTTATAACGCACTTTTCATTAATGAAAATCTCAAAGTGCTACACGGTGCAACAGAAATTAAATGTCAATAAAACAAGTAATAAAACAAGTAAAATCAATAACAGTATCAACTAAGATCAAAAGTAGAATCATGAGGAGGTAGAGTATGCTCGGTTGAAAAGAAAGGTCTTCAAGCCGCTCTTAAAGTCAACCACAGACTGTGGGACCCTCAGACAGTCAGGAAGAGAGTTCCACAGGCGGGGGGCAGCCACACTGAAAGCCCGGTCTCCCATGGTCCTTAATTTGGTTCTCGGAATGTGAAGGAGATTACTGTTCTGTGACCGCAGCGACCGGGTGGATGAGTGTGGAATAAGAATATCCTTCAGATAATCTGGTGAAGCTCCATGTAAGCATTGATGTGTAATGAGAGCAGTTTTGTACTGAATTCTGTAGGCGACAGGAAGCCAATGAAGGTTATGAAGAATGGGCGTAATATGTTCAAATTTACGAACTCGCAACAAGATCCTTGCAGCACTGTTTTGAATATATTGAAGTTTCTGAAGGTTTTTGCCAGGGATTCCAATAAACAGGGAGTTGCAGTAGTCGAGCCTGGAGGAGACAAAAGCATGGACGAGCTTCTCAGCATATTAGTTGAATACGCTCTTTTTCGGGTGGTGGGCAACTTAGTTTGTTAAACTCACTCAACATATGAGCTACAAATGTTGGGAGTGGTTCATCAACTGACTGAACCCGGTCTAGTATGCCTCTGAGAATTCTTTCTTGGTTGTCAGTGGGCAGAAAGACTGTTCTGAAAAGTTGGCAGAAGCGCCCCCATGAGTTAATGTGGGAACTAAGGGCGTTAAACCACTTACGAGGCTCTTTTGTTAGAAAATGAGGCAACTCATTCAGAATCTGGACATCTGTTAAATTCAGAGTGGACTTGTATGCTGACACAGCCTGTAACCAGTCCTCTGCCTGCACTTCCCCATCCCCAGCAAATACTGGTGGTTCCAGCTTGGCGTGATGTAGTGCAGCAGCGATCACTCTTGTGGTGTTGGTTAGCTCAGCTGAATGAGTCTGTAGGAAAGAGCTATGCAGGTCCCTCTGAGTTCCAGGATAAGGGCATGGTTTATCCACATTCACAGGAGGCACATATGGTGTTGAGGTGGCTATAGGAGGTGCAGGAGGCTGTTGTGTAGAAAGTCCACCAGACCCAGAGGAATTAACCCCATCTAGATGATCCAGCAATTTCTGTTGTAGGGACAATGTAGTTTGAAGGACATCCCTCAGCTGCTGGACGTCATCTTTTAATTCTAGAACCTGTTGATGGAGGTCTGGAGTTCTCTGATGTGGTGGTACAAATTGAAGAAAGTCAGTATCCGTTTCAGAGTCAAAAACAGAAAAATCTGGTTTAAATGCCATTTTGTTTCTTCAACCTCTATGGTAATGTCCAAAGCAAATGGAATTTTCACAGCAGAAAACCTCAGGATTGTGAACAATTTATTTATTTATATATATATATATTTTTTATATCTTCAGGTTGTTTTGCTTTTAAGTTTATATTGGCAGTAGGGCTCGTAGGCGAGTAAATGTCCAAAATAAAATCTTCTTAAGCAGAGAATCAACCCAGATCACAGAGTTCAGAGTTCACAGAGTTCAGAGTTCACAGAGTTCACAGAGGTGTGTTGCTCTCCGCTGTCACGGTGTTTGTGCAGCTCAGTCTGTCCATATCCTTCCGCAGCTCAACAAGTTGAAGCCCACAAAATAGTCCGCATGACTTATGATTTCCACTGGAAAATAATCCATAAAACTCACCAGGCTTTCAGCAATCGTGAGTTAATTTAGTTAATATGCGGTGGTCTTGTCCTCTTCAGCAGACCAGCAGATGCGCAGCTTTCAGGAATTAAATCCAAACGGGACAGTTCATCACGACGTTCAGCGAGGTGCGGGCAATGAATGGCTCCAGCAAACTTTCAACACTGATCACGACGTACTCCGCTCAGAAACTGTATCCACAAAAACTTGAAAATAATCACCTCCAGTTCAAAGCTGAATCGGTATCCAGGAGGGAAGGTCCAAAATTTGTTCGGGCGCCATTTGTGACGGTTCGGTGAGAGGTTGGAGAAGTTATCAGCGACCGTTAGTCACTCTCAAAGCAGCAGGACGCACGTTGAATTATTCCACACTTCCAATTTATTAAACTTCGTCCGTGTAACGCCAGTTCTCCACAGTACTAAACATTATATTGTCATACATGAGCAAATAATATTAGTTTACCGCTCTGCCCCTCATCGTCACTTGTATACTGTATCCTTTTTTTAACTACGTGGAATAATAATTCTACTTTTTGTACAAGTGTACAACAACGGAAAACAAAGGGAGTAGGCGCCCCCTTGTGGTGATACCTACTCACCTCTGGGACCCAACCAATATAATGACTGTTACAAACTGATCCCCATGGACAGGCGATGACTTCTAAAAGGGGGGACTGTAGTGGACACACCCTGGTCTCTAATCACTCTCAGTGATGACCTTTTCTGGGAGTTAACTCCTGAAGGGACAGTAACACTTTTATTACTTTAATTTGAATCAAAACACAAATAAGTCACCTACAGACTTCCTTTAATTTTGTTAATTCAAATGTCATCAAATGAATAACCTTGTTACTTGTATAAGCATTATTGAATCCAATGTTTGATAGTCAAAGATTGTTTAATTCAAACTGTTTAATTCATGCTGAATAGCAAATGTTGTTTCAAAATGTTATTCATGAAGGATTTCTCCTCTCAAAACTTGCAAGTGAAGATAAAGTGACACTTTATCTCATTCAGTTAGCTTGAAATCAGGACATCACCACACTCAAGAGACTTTTGTTTTTGTCCTATTTAATAATCAAGATGAATAATATCTGTTTTTGCTATTATCTTCAGTGAGGTTGCAAATATAATGCTGTAATGACATGTTTAACCAAACCAACAGGTAACAGTGTTGTGTGTAAAGTGTTAAGATAGTGTTGTCATCAAAGCTGGCTCTAATATATTCTGAACTAATCTTTTGACCTAATTTCAATCTCCTGACATCATCTGATGTCACTCACATCCTCTTCTGATGCCATTCGGCCAATCAGGAAGAGACACGTTTTCTGGGTCAAATCAGCCTTAAAAGAACTCTGACTTCTTTTTCCTTTAGTCTACGGATAAAACTAGAATGTGAGTTTTCCATCTAAGAACTGATTGACGTCTGTCTAAACACCAATGACACGTCCTCAGTTGGGACTTCATAGCACTGCTGACTATGAGTCCGTTTCAAGCTCTAAGCTCTATTTTATTGAAATTCCTTCAAAGAAGCTTTTTTCTTGAAAAGCCAACGAGGAAGTGCCGTTACTTCGGTGAGGTGGAAGCCGTCTTGTGAGCGAGCCGTTGCAAAAATGGACGGCGGTCGCCTGTAAACCGTAGCACGAAAGGACAGTTTGTGCACGTGAGGTTGGGACAAGTTTACCGTAGCAGAGACCAAGAATCTTCGCACAGGTAAAACATCGATGTCCATTCGACCGAGTCGAGCGGAAGCCGCCGAGGAACTGCCATGTTTCTGGTTAAAACACATCAAGATAGTACCTCTCCTCATCCTCTATTTTCTTTCATCCTCCATTTTCTCTTCCCTGAAACTTTCTTAATTTAAGTAACTAAACTTTAAGTTTATTGTGCCAGTAGATATAAGTTATTATAAGATCGATAACTTATGTTCTGTTGTTCCTATGAAATTACGGATGCGTATTTCATCTGTGCTGAAGTTAATTATAGGAAACCTGATCACTCAATCATGTAAATATGTTGTGATGTAATTTATGACTCTGTTAAATAAATGGTTCTGTCCTGCTGTACCAACATAAATTAACATTTGAACACTTTGAGATTTTCATTAATGAAAAGTGTGTTATAAATTAAATTCATTATTATTATTATTATTAACATTTCATGTCTTTACATCTCACCTCCAAGGCACAGAATTACTGGTATTAATCAAAAAAGAGAGAACTCGTTTAATTGATGATAAGTTTGTGTCAGATAAAATCTACTCAATCTTTCATCTGGAATATTGTACAGTCAACAAAACTGACCGGTGCAATATCCCTACACTGGCAAGGTCCTCCCAGGCTTCTCCCACCAGGACTGGAGCGTCCTCATCTGGTTCAGCATCCAAAAGAAAAACTAAATAATAAGAAGTTCAAAGAAATGGTGAACCGGTGAGTCTGGCCAAAAAGAATAAAACGTCACCTAGGCAAACCCAACCCTGTACAGGGCTGTTGTGTCTCACCAGGCAACAATCTACCTTACAAAAGTCCCTCTACACAAACAAAAGGTGAAAATAGAACTGCCAGCATTCACGTAGTCAAAAGTACAACTAAAAAGAAAAAGAGAAAAGTTAACAGTCCCTCACTGTTAACCTCAGCTGTCCCCCTACTGGACAACTGTACAGACACTGCCCTCAATGTCTCTAAAATTTGACCTAAGTAAGCCTCACAGGCATAAACACATTGCCCTCAATGTCTCTCAAAATTTAACTAAACTCAAATGGGCCTCAGTGGCACAGGCCCACATTTCCTAAGTTTAGGCAAAAGATTCAACTGGCTCTTAAGGAGCCTCAACCCACACAAATCTCTAATTAACAATCAGAGTTGTTTTTAAGAGCTCATACAGCTATACTACTCCCCCTGGAGCAAACTCACAAACAAATGGAGAAGGTGGAGCTCTCCCCAATGTTTGTACACCTCACAACCATAGGCGTAGATCCTGGGGGGGTCAGGGGGGTCCGGACCCCCCAAACCTTAGGGAAATATAGATCTGTCCCCCCCAATAATTCAATAAAAGAAACCGTGTCTTTAAACAATATAAATATAAAAAGGCAAAAAAAGAGAGAAATCCGCCATTATTCTTTTTTTTCCTTTATAGATGGCCTCCCTTCTCACCTTACAGCCATCCTCTCACTCAGATATGATTTTTTTCCCTTTATAGATGGCCTCCCTTCTCACCTTACAGCCATCCTCTCACTCCGATATGATTTTTATTTTATTTTTATAATAGAGAGAAAGAAAAGGAAAGACAGAAAGTAAAACAAAAGAAACACAACAATTATCCACAAAAAAGCACAAGGCAAACACACCCAACTTCCGTCTGCAATCCTGCAAAGTACATGACAGAACACAGCAACACATGCATAAAGACTAATAACATTTATGACCTTGCAGTAGATTTCCATAAATATACATACCATACCTACAAATATATATACAGTATACATACATATACATTCATATTCATTCATATACCCATCTACATATCTGCATATATCTACATATACATCCCTGCATCCATTTGCGTGTGGTTGTGAGCATGCATAAGTGAAAAAGTTTCCTCCAATAGAACATTCAATAGTAATCGTGAGGAATCAGAGATCCGCCCCCCCAAGGCCCGAGGCAGGCAAAGGGGCAACCAGAGCCCAAGACCCCAAGCAGGACCCCGAGCCCAGAGTCTCCAGGGCCACCCGAACAGGACGAGCCACTCACCCACTCCCCAGATCCGACCAAAGGGGAGAATAGGAGAAGCCCCAACAGTGACTACACACAATGACCCCCTGGGGTCAACAGCGACAAATTCACAGGCCCCCGTTGCACCAATGTAGCCCCAGGGCCGGACACCGAGGCCCGGGCACCTGGGACGCCCACCCCTCAGGCCCAGACCCGACATGACCAGGAGACCCGAGCCCCACCAGGCAGCCACCAGGCCAAGCCGACACATGCCCAAGCGCCCAACCCCAGACAGTGAGGGCTCCAAGCACGCCCGCATGCAAAGGAACACCCACCAGGTGGCCACGCGGCAGGAGCGCGACACTGAGTAGCCTCAGATGTATCAGAGAGGAGGCAGCCCAAGTCCCAGCCTGACAAACATTCATACACAGACACACTCATTCAGACCCACCCTCACCCTCACTCACAGAAAGACAAACAATAACGACACGTTCCATTCATAATCCCGATACACACTCTATACCCCCTAGGTCCAAGACATGTACCTGCCTCCTACATGAGACAGCCCACATCCAAACCCAGGAGGTAGCCCCATTCATTCTGGGGCGGAGAGTAGCAGACATCCAAGATTCTGCCCAACCCGCGCCCCGCCGACAGGACAGGACACCCGGGCCCAAGCAGTCCCAGGGGGAGCGCAATGCCAGCCCCGCCCACGGCAATCCCCCAGGCCCCGAACCCCCCCATAGTCCAAGATAACACCGACCGCCCGTCACCTTACCAGACCCCACCCCCAGAATAGCCGCCAGAGAACCAGGGGGGTCAGAGAGAAAAAAAAAGATTTTTTTTAACAAACCTAGACCCCGACACATACACACATAATCCGCCATTATTCTAAGAAAAAAAAAGGAAATTTTGCCCCCCCCCCCTTCTCTGTTGGCAAATGGTTTAGTCCAATGTTTACAAGGAACAACAAAAGCACCGGAGTCACAGGCTCCGGCGCGGAGCCGCTGGGTGGGAGTGAGCTGCAGCACAAACTATTAACTTCCAGTAAGTAGCTACTTAAAACATTGGTGACAGTGACTGGGAGGAAAAGGTCTTTTACAGTGTTGAAAGACAAGTGTGTCTGTGTCTCATTAGTGGCTGTAGCAACAGCAAAACGCGACGAGGAGCGACACTTCATCAGCTAACACGCTAGCTTCAATGCTAACTAGCTCCCTGGTGGCTGCAACAGACAGAAGAATCTCAGCGCAGCTTTGAGCATGATGGATTCACATTCATCATATTTTCAGGTGTGGAGCTCTTGAAAGAAGTAATGATAAAATATGTGAAAGATAATTAATTAAAAAAGGTAGAGAAGTTGTGATGATTAGTTAAAATGATTTTATATGTGTAGCACTTTGTTGCAGCTGTGGTTGTTTTAAAGGGCTTTATAAATAAATTATTATTATAAAAAATGTTGAGGATCAATACTTATATCACATGATTAATTAAAAAATGTCACTGTTTATTATATTACATTATTGATATTTTGCATCTGCAAGATTTTATTCTTAATAGGTTCTTAAAAATGCTACAGATTTGTTAATAGTAAAAGGCATATTTTGAATGAATGTTACAAACGTGTTCATTTCTACAAAACAGTTAATAAAATATTTATAAAATACAATGAATTTCAAATGTTACAGATTGAGTTTAACATAAAAGAAATAGTGTTTTATGTTTAAATATCAGTTAATAAGTAATCCATTATGCCCCCTTGTTTAGGACTGGAACCAATCTCAGCTGCTTTTGTGTGAAGGCAGGGACACCCAGGACAGGTCACCAGAGACACCCAGGACACGTCTCCAGTCCATCACAGAGACAGACAAAGAGACAAACAACCATCCACACTCCCAGTCAAAGCTAAGAACAATTTACATTTGCACAGAAGAGCCAAAAAATTATTCAAACTGAGGACTCAAGTTCTTGATTGAGAGTTCTAATCACTACTGGTAATTATCAATAATAATTGATCATATTTACCAAGCTAAATCATTGTGTGGAGTCTTTAATAATACAGACCAGATCAGATGTGATCAGGCAGTCATATATTCACATGTATGTAAATGTATTATTATTAATACTATAATTAAAGTTGAACCATGCAAATTTGTTTGGAACGAACAAGTGGACCTTTGTGCCTCTTGGTCCCACTGAAGTAGCTCTCAGTCTCAAAAAGTTTGGTGACCCCTGCATTAAAGTATTTCTTCTCCTTGAAAACTGTTTTCTTTTTAAGCTTTAAGATTTTGGGAAGGTGTGGTACCAGATTATCAGTGACACTGACCACAGCAATCTATGAATACAAGCCAAACAGAAATTTAAACAATATTTAGAGGGGACCTATTTTACAAAATTCTCATTTTGCCACTTGTCATTTTGCCAAGTGGCAAAGATTGAACACATTAAATTTTTTATAAGAGTTATGAGTGTCACTATTGTACTGATTAATAGTAGTAAGACTACTAAATACATGCCATTTAAATCAATATTATTGCTGATTATTCTGCATAGTATATGCATGCAGTTTGGATAAACTTCCCTCTGTACATTTTACATTACATTTCACTGTAACTTTGCCGACCCCCCCAAAATTGCTTTTAAAAAATTTCCCTGTTCAAGGTCCCCCCCCAATAATGAGATTAAATCTATGCCCTTGCTCACAGCACCAAGGCTGTCAGTCAACACTCAGCTTTATCTTAAGTGTATCTTCAGTTGGTTCCTACAAACCTTAGCTGACTTCAATTGACCACCACTTGCTTTAAACAAGCTTACACTGGCTTTCACTAGCCTCCACTAGCTTACTCTAGCTTCACACAACTCTAGTAAGCACTAGAGCTGTTACAAGAGCACCCTTGCACTACATGAGCTGTTTAAACAGCACCCAAACCTCAAGAGCCTTAGCTCAACCCAAACTCCACATGAGAGCTCAACACTCAGTGATCAGAGTGGATGGAGAACACTCATGAACACACACATACATGCAACATACACCTGCCTTGATCAAAACTTGATTTACCTTCAGCAGGATCACAAGTTGTTCCAACAAGCCCCTGCTTGTGTCCACCAACCTCAATTGGCAATCTCACAACTCCACTTGCTCTCAGCAAGGTTCCACTTGCTCCTAGCAAGGCTCCACACTGCTCAAGACACTGCCTGAGAAATATAAAGGCATGACCTGCAGGTGAACACCTGTGCTGCCTAATTAAGCTTGATTAGACTGAGAGAAAAAAGTGCAGCTACAGGTTGTTGGTGCTTTCTTTAGCAGACTGTAGTTAACCTAAATAAAATAATGATGTTTTTAAAAACTCTGAACCCCCTCAGTTACTTAACACCCGCAACAAACTGGAATATGTACCATACTTGAACTTTTCTGAAACTATGTCCAGATGGGGGCTCCTGGATTTGTCAAACTGTAGGAACATCCAGTCAACTCTCGTTGTATGCTGAGCTATGAACTGTTGCACAAAGCTGAACAGGTCTCAAGACAAAGGGAGACAACCTGAAGACAGAAAAAACGGTGGTCCAACTGTCCAAGTCACTAACAACAACTAGAGTCTGGCGGAGGTGTCAATCCCACATTTGTGATGTGATGGTTGTCCAGTGACCTTAGTGTCATGATCAAAACTGCAGATTGCTTTTGATAATAAATACCCACTTTTAAGACATGTGCCACACATAGCATGACACATGATTTTTAGTGGAATAAGAAGTAGGGTAGAACCGATGTGGGTTTGCTGGATTACTTGCCCTTTTCCAATTACTCTGTGATAAAAAAAATGTTTTATTACCTCAAAACCTTATATGAAGATGAATAATGCTGACTTCTTCATACTTTTTGTTTTTACAGGTTAGTTTCATGAGTCACAGGGGACTCATTCACAAGAGAAACCGGTAATACTTTCCAAAGTAAATAAATGATCGCCTTTGCCTTGAAGGAGCGCATTTTAGTTGGTCTGGTTTGCTACAAGAGATGAAATTTAGTTAATAGTTAAATTGATAGAAGGAAATTACATAAGAACTTTAGCTTTATGCTTTATGCGTTTAAAATGTAGATTGGATATTTGGCAGTATGCCTGTTACAATTAAGCTATTATATATAATATATATATATATATATATATATATATTTTAAACTAATACAGGGAACCCTCGAGTTACGTCAGGGATCCGGACCTACGGGTGTGACTTAGGCCGATTCTGTCGTATCTCGCGGACCAAAAACACGTGCCTGTCGTAGGTCCGCATTTCTGACGTAGGTCGAGGCTATACCGCTAACGGAGCGCCGCACACACATTTAACGGCATGAGAATGAACAAGCGGACATCCTGTGCCATAAACATGCACAGAACTTTATTTACAAACACTTAGATAACACATTATACCACACATTCATCCATAAACACACAAAACCAGTACAGCATGTACTGTACAGGTAAAGTACTGTACAGTAATGTTTTTTTCAGCACAGACAAAGCATACAAAATACAAATCTCTTCCTGAACAGTTCTCAGCCATAATCTGCAAATGAGTTCAACCATGAAACATGAACACTTCTCTTTGAGCAGCAGCTGTTAACATCAAAATGCAGCAAATGATAAGGAACTCCCATGCATTCATCCATGCATCCAGCAGCAGCAAAAACATGTCAACCATGAAACATGAACACTTCTCTTTGAGCAGCAGCTGTTAACATCAAAATGCAGCAAATGATAAGGAACTCCCATGCATTCATCCATGCATCCAGCAGCAGCAAAAACATGTCAACCATGAAACATGAACACTTCTCTTTGAGCAGCAGCTGTTAACATCAAAATGCAGTAAATCATAAGGAACTCCCATGCACCAATCATGCACCAAATCAGCCGAATCATCAGAAACATGTTGCAACCATCATGTTTTTGAAACCAGTGCAGTCCATGTGGTGTTGGTGTGCAGTCCATGTGCATGAAAAAGTCCATGAACTCTAAAAAAGCTAGAAGCAGCAGAAAAAGGAAACAAGGAAACAAAATGTCCTTACTTTGACTGAAGTGTAGGTAGACACTGATGTTTTTCTCAAGTTCAAACCTGGATCAGATGGAACTGCTTAGCCAGTGCTCAACCATGAATCAACCATGAACACTCAAGGCACTGTACCCCTCCCCCACCTTGCCGCTTGCCGTAATGACGCATTTTTTTTGCCGTAACTCGATTACATACTTCTAATGTAACTCTGTCGTAAGTCCGTTTTTTTGGCCGTATGTTGACGGCATTCTTTCAAAGAGGCAAATCGTAAGTCCGCGTTGCCGTAGGTCGCAGGTGTCGTACCTCGAGGGTTCCCTGTACTCAGAATTATAGCAACAATATCTTTTCAACTGCCAAGGTGAAACAGTGTGGAAAAAACAGTTTCCGAGGGGGGAGGTTGAACACTATAGTTTTCATAGAAAAAACTAATAAATTGTTTGTTTTTTTGCTCACATAATCAAAGTCAAAGTCAAAGTCAACTTTATTGTCAGAACTGCAATATGTACAGGACATACACAGGATTGAAATTGCGTTTCTCTCAGTCCCTCGGTGCAACAGTAACCATTTAAACACTAAAACACTGAAACATTTAATAAACATAAGCATAAAATAGTAAAAGTGTAACACTGTCCTGAGTTTTTGCATAGTAGTATAAAAGTATGAAAATTTACACCAACACTAAAACACTAAACATTTAATGAACATAAGCATAAAATGAAATAATAAAAGTGTAATACTGTCCTGAGTTTTTGCATAGTAGTATAAAAAAGTATAAAAAGTATATCTATAAAATAAACTGAAGGTTCTAGCATTGACATTTGCAAAGAGTGGCAAAGCAGCATATGAGTTAATGTACACAGTATATGTATGAGGTAGTAGTTGATGTTGGTATAGAGGCAAAAGTGGCATATGCAGTAAGGCACATTGGGCATCCTTAAATAAGGCTGGTCAGAGAATACTGTATATGTATCAGCAGTAGTGTAGATATAAAAGTAGTGTAAATGTAAACAGTAGTAATAAATGTAAACAGTAGTAATAAATGTAAACAGTATTAATAAATGTAAACAGTGAATGTAAACAGTGAATGTAAACAGTAGTATGACTATAGGCAGTGATGTAATACAAACATTAGTGCAAATATGAGAAGTAGTGCAAACTGAATGAGCACATGACCGAGAGTTTAGTGAATAACCCGTTTGATGACACAGAGTCCAGTGTTAAAATCTTTGTGTTGTGTGGTAATGTGTGAGAAAGTTTTTTGTGTTAAGGCAGTTCAAATGGGAGGGGAGGCAGAGCAGGCAGAGTGTTTAGCATCCTGACTGCCTGATGAACAGAGCTGTCTCTCAGTCTGCTGGTTCGAGCCTGGAGACTTCTCAGTCTCCTCCCTGATGGCAGCAGTCTGAAGCAGCTGTGTAGTGGGTGTGTGGGATCACCTGCCATGCAGAGGGCTTTCCGAGTGAGGCGGTTGCTGTGTAAGTCCTGCAGTGAGGGGAAGGAGGTGCCGACGATCTTCTCAGCTGCTCTCACGATGCGCTGGAGGCTCTTGCGGCAGGATGCAGTACATGCACCAAACCACACAGTGATGCAGCTTGTCAGGACACTTTCTATGGCACCTCTGTAGAAGGTGCACATGATGGGGGTTGAAGCTCCAGCCCTTTTCAGCTTGCGGAGAAAGTAGAGACGCTGGTGAGCCTTCTTGGCCAGTGATGCAGTGTTCCTGCTCCAGGACAGGTCCTTTGAGACGTGCACTCCCAGGAACTTGGTGCTGTCTACTCTCTCCACTGCGGTGCTGTTGATGGTCAGAGGGGCATGTTGGGCATCCCTCTTCCTGAAGTCCACAACAATCTCCTTTGTCTTCTCCACGTTGAGAGTGAGATTGTTGTGTCCGCACCACAAGGCCAGGCGGCTCACCTCGTTCCTGTAGTCCGTCTCATCGTTGTTGCTGATGAGACCTACCACTGTTGTGTCGTCCGCAAACTTGATGAAGTGGTTGGAGCTGTATGATGGTGTGCAGTCGTGTGTTAGCAGGGTGAATAGAAGGGGGCTCAGCACACATCCTTGTGGGGCCCCTGTGTTCAATGTGATGGTGCTAGATGTGTTACTCCCGACCCGTACTGTCTGTGGTCTCCCGGTCAGGAAGTCTAGCAGCCAGTTACACATTGAGGTGTTCAGCCCCAGACTGTCCAGTTTATGGATGAGCTGTTGGGGGATGATGGTGTTGAATGCCGAGCTGAAGTCGATGAACAGCATTCTAACATAAGAGTCCTTCGTGTCCAGATGTGTGAGAGCTGTGTGGAGGGCAGAGGAGATGGCATCGTCGGTTGAGCGATTAGGTCGGTATGCAAATTGGAAGGGATCCAGGGAGGCAGGGAGGACAGATGTGATGCTTTTCATGACTAGCCGTTCAAAGCACTTCATCAGGATGGGGGTGAGTGCTACTGGGCGATAGTCATTGAGGCATGCGGGCGTTGCCTTCTTTGGGACAGGGATGATGGTGGTGGCTTTGAAACAGGTGGGGACGATGGCCTGGCTCAGTGAGATGTTAAAGATGTCCGTGAAGACCGCTGCGAGTTCCCCTGCACAGTCCTTCAGCACACGACCAGGTATGTTGTCAGGACCAGAGGCCTTCCGGGCGTTAATCTTGATGAATGATCGCCTTACGCTGTCTGAGGACAGCGCCAGCACCTGGCCATCAGGAGAGGGGGGGAGTTTATGTGCAGGTGTGCTGTTACTTGCCTCAAACCGAGCAAAGAACTCATTCAGTTCATTCAGCGTAGAGGTTGAGCTGTCACAGGTCTGGGGGGATGGTTTGTAGTTTGTGATGGTCTGTATTCCCTGCCACAGACTGCGTGTATCCTTGCTGTCCTTGAAACGGTGAGCTATTTTCCTAGAATACTGCTTCTTGGCCTTTCTGATGCCCCGGGCCAGGTTCTTTCTGGCTGCCCTCAGGCCCACCTGATCTCCCGCTAATGATTAGATCATTGGTTATAATATATATATAAGTTAGTCCCCGACTTACGAACAAGTTCCGTTCCTACGCACCGTTCGTAACACGAAATCGCCGTAAGTCAGAGCACATACAAAAAAATGTTTATATTTTTATTTTTTATTTAAATAAATAAATAAATGTACAGTACTGTATAGTTACCAAGCACTTAGCATATCCTAACAGTTTTTAAAGATGAAAGAGTGAGTTGAATTGTCTCCCTTTCACATAAAGGAAGCTAGCTCCCTTCCTTTGAATGGAGCCTGCTAGGGAGGAGGCAGCCAATTCAACTCACTCCATCTTTAAAAACTGTGTAAGAAGAGGCTAAGTGCTTGGTAACTGTACAGTACATTTATATATTTATTTAAATATATATATATATATATATATATATATATATTTTATACATATGTATATATATATATATATATATATATATATATATATATATATATATATATATATATATATATATATATATATATATATATATATATATATATATATATATATATATATATATATATATATATATATATATATATATATATATATATATATATATATATATATATATATATATATATATATATATATATATATATATATATATATATATATATATATATATATATATATATATATATATATATATATATATATATATATATATATATATATATATATATATATATATATACATACATACATACATATATACATATATACAGGTAGTCCTCGACTTACGACGCCCCTGACTTACGACGTTTCGGACTTACGAATGTATGTCATTATAATTAAAAATAAACAAATAAATAAATAGATGTACAGTACTGTACAGTTACCAAGCACTTAGCCTATCCTAACACAGTTAAGGAGTGAGTTGATCCTACTTATGAATTTTCAACTTACGAACGGCCCGTAGGTACGGAACTCGTTCGTAAGTCGAAGACTACCTGTATATATATAAAATAACTCATAAAAAGGAAAGAGCTCATACAAGGATTAGATCATTAGTTATTCATAGGTTTTTATATGCAAAACAAACAACAAAACGCCAATCAAAAGCTGTTCAAAGAATCATTTAAGATAACCACATTGACATTCTTGTATATATTTGTTTAACAACAGTATTTCTTTTTCTCCGTTTGAAATGTGTGTCTCACAGATCAAAAAGGGGGATGCCCCTAAGACACAGGTTTCCTTGACAACAGGACCAAAACACAGAAACTTGAAGTGGATCTGATCAAAGCTTAATTAGGAATGTGGTGGTTCTGCATTTTTAAACACAATTGACTTGACTTGACTGGACTTAAAGTATTTAATTGGGCTCATGAACCACATGTTGTATTATGTTTTGTGAATTCTTTATTTTTACGGCGTTGCATGCTATTGTACTTTTCTATTTTCTGCGCATGTGTAACAATCTATTGGCCGTTTGTGTAATTAAACACTTACGAGGTCAGTTTACTGACTTACCTATAGATTGGATGAAAGGTCTGAGCAGGTCTTATCTGCACAAACCTTTCATCAGTTTTGCGAGTTCATCCTTTTTCCGGTATTGAATTGCTTTAAAGTGATTAGCCAAAAATGTAATTACACGAGAGACTTCAATTTATGTTGGTCCACCAGAAAATAGACCTTTTATTGAAATTATCATAAAAGTACATTAAACATTTGTATCGATATTAGCTCTGATCTACTAAACTATGTTGACAAGAATTCAAATTAAAATCAAACAGAAAGTTAGAAAACTTTTCTGTTGGCACATTTACTTGACAAATTATTGGCTTATGAAAAGAAGAAATAGGAGGAAGATTAAAGATTGAAAGCTAAGTGAACTGAAGTTGATTATTTTGAAACAAACAGGGTGGCAACCTTTTCCATACAGGTCTCAGCTGGGCTTCTCACACGTTCAGAACACAATCAACGCCTCGTTACCTTTTGACAATACGTCTTGGAGATAAGAGTTGAAGTTTTGTGGACACTAATAATAATTAAAATAATAATACTTTGTCACATTTGTCATCTGTGTATGTTTTCCATACTTGACAGACGAAATTGGTCTTCTGCCTTTAACCCAACCATCACCAGGTGGTACAACGAGCAGCGTAGTCGCGCTCGGGGAGCTGGAGAATTAGATGTGCACTCATAGACACCCCAAGGTGTGTAGTGGCCGGGGCCGGGGCGCGAACCCGCGTCCTTCGGGTCCCAAGTCAAAAGTCCTGCTAGTACACCATAACGGACTGTGTTGTCCAGTTCACGTCCAGATGACCTCCGCGCGTGTGTGCTGAGTCAGACGAGCAAGAAGCGCGCTTCTCCCGGCAGGAACAGCCAATCGCACTGACTGATTTTCAAAATAAAACTTCCGAAAACCAATTCTTTCAGAAGATGAGTGAGTGAGTTACAGTAAGCTTTACTGTAACTCCAGCTGAAACGTGGGTCTAATTGACACAATGACCCAGAGGTTTCCAGCTTTTTCCCGAAGAGAAAAATAGTTGTTAGGAAGTTCTTCCCTCCGACACTAAAGTTTAAAACGGAAGTGGATCTTTATATGGGAGGCGGGGTCTCCCCACCTCCTCAATAACTATTGGCTGGTTTAACAAAACAACGGATGGAGTTTTCATCCCATAGGCAGAAGTGTCTCTGACGGACAACAGGAAAACTGTTTACAGAATCGGCCAGATGGCCGCTTGTGAGCACAGAGAATATTGTGGCTAACTTTCACAGACAAAACAGAGAAGGAAGTAACAGCTTTTACCCTGACTCGTGCCTTAGAAACAGAGTCTGCTTCTTTCTGCAGAAATAAAACCAGCAGAAGGTCAAAACTCATGAAAGTAACAGTTCATCATTAAAATGACAAAAATATACTGTTGATCAATTCTGATTAGTTGGTGTCCATTAATTCAAAATAATTGTAACAAAAATGGTGTCCACTTGTCTCCTTGAGAGCTTCAAGAAGGTGTAACACTGAGAGTTCAGAGAGATGTGAAGAGGTTTAACTCCAATACGGACATGAGGGTGCTATATCTCTACAGTCCCCCTTTTTGGAAATCATCGCCTGTCCTTGGAGATGAGTTCCAACACGAAAGGATACCACCGAATGTCTCTGACCTCTATGTAATCCAGCAAGTGGAAAAAAAAAAAAAAAAAAGTTCAAAATTATACTCCCATAATGTTTTTGGAAATTCCATACTGTTCGTAGGTAATCCCATTGCGGTAAGCTTTCAATCCTTTGGAAAACATAGTCTGTTAACCCATGGAAAACTGAGTCTGTGATCCCTTGGAAAACAAAGTCTTATAATCCACAGCGGTAATTCCACAACGATTGGGGTTATTGATTTCATCAGCAAGAATGGATTTTAATCAGCATGTAGAGGGGATCCCTCGATTGAAGCAGAGGAGGCGGCCCTTGGATGAAGGTTGAAGACCAACGTTGGAGTAGCAGGTCCCCACATCGAAGGTTGCAGGCTGGATGGCTTCCAGTCGGTGCCACCCTGGTTCAATGTGTCATGCAATTATGTGGTTTTAGGTGGGCTTATGATTGGGATTCTACATTAAGCCTTACCTATATGCACCTGGTATGTAAGCTATCATGGATTAGATCAGCTAAAATTACCAATTAAGGGGTGGATCAATGCTGTAAAAATCAGATATAGGGATCTATACCTATAGAAATGTGGAGGGCTTCTGTAACGAAGGCCTCTTCTTTCAAACTATTCCTCCATTCATTATTTAGTTTAGGTTAAACTAAAATAAAAAATGAAATCTAGTTTGGTCTAAATGTCTGTTGTCTTTTAGACGAACGACGCAAGATTTGGTATTCCCTATAAATTTTGAAGTCTATGGCTAGACTCATCAAAATGAATAGATCTCAGTGCTGGACTGGCCATTCGGGCATACCGGGCAAATTCCCGGTGGGCCGTCGGTGATTTATGTGATTTATGGGCCGCCCGGGCGGTCCTGTCACTCATGAACCAAAAAAATAAATTATAGCTATTTTTTTGTCAATCGCGACGGCCGATTGGTTGATTTTCTTGAACGACATCGAGCTAATCCAATGAAATCTCTCAGCACTCTTCCGACCAGCCCCTCCTCCTACCTGCAGCTGAGAGTTTGACGAGTGATAGACAGGACTCAAGGAGTGACGTGACGTCTGCTCTATGCGACAGTTTCAGCGCGGCATCTTGCAGGCAGCACGCGTTAGCATTATTAGCATGTTGTTGCGGTCTCCTGTTGTTAAAAGACCAGCGCAAATTCAAAAGCTGTGCATGGACGCGGTTTCACAAGACCTGCAGCAGCAACACGTCACTTGAACGGACTAACCACATCATCCGAACGTGAACGAAGAAAACAGCTTGTAAACACCGATCAGCAGCTGCAACTTTTATCAGGTAATTCAAATCATTCCAGATCAATAACACAAATTGTAGGAGTTTTTAATGATCTCTGAATCATGTCTGAAATGTTGTTGATGTGCAGGCTTTACTGAACGCTGCTAAGACGTCTTCCATCACGTCAACACTTCAGCACTTTATGAAAAAACTCAGACTGATAGTGTCAGCATGTCCTGGAGCCCTGATGATGAGAGATGATGAGAGATTCAACCACCTCAACTGCTCAAAAAGAGGTATTGTTCTTTTACTATTACTGTACTATTACCTTTTTAATTTAAAATTATAATCTTATTAACTTTTTTTAACTTGTCTGGGCCTCTGGACATTCAAAAAACAATGTTCAAATCCCTGCTAAAAAAATCATCTTTTCTATATTATTTCAAACTGTGTGAGCTGACGTAGTGTATATATATTTTTTTACTGTGTTTTCATTTTAATATTGTTCTTATACATTTTTATTATACTTTTACCGCTGTTAATATCATAATTTTTACCATTGGTGTGTGATACTGTTCTGTACATTTTTAAACCTCTTTTGTGTTGTGTGTGTGAAGCACCTTGATAACAGTTTATCTGTTTTAACTGTGCTATATAAATAAAATAGACTTGACTTGACTCACAGTGGATCAACCAGTTTGTTGATGACAGCTGAAACCAGCTGCTCACATGAGCAAGGAGGACCATCAGCCTAACAATGGATCATTAGCACCCTGATGGTTGTTTGCTATTCACAGAGGGCTGAGTGATACTAGCAACAACAGCATTGTAAGAGGGGGACAGTTGAACCCGGAGGCCTCCACCTCTGTTTAATGATGGACGGTTTCTTTTCACAAAGATGACCTCCTTTACTCCTCTCTCAAACCATCGTTCCTCTCTATCAAGGATGTGAACATCTTCATCCCTGAAAGAGTTGGCCTATACAAATGTAGTGATACACCTAGCCTCTGATATTTTAGGCTTGACCTTCAAGTACACCTCTCTGCATCTCTCTGGAACTCTAAGTGTTACACCTTCTTGAGGCCCTCAAGGAGACAAATGGACACTTATATTTTTTACAATTATTATGAATTAATGGACACTAATTAATCAGATTGAACTTTCTCTTTAATGTGTGTTAATTCAGAATTGATCAAACAGTATTTTTGTCATTTCAATGATGATTTTACTAAGATGGTATATTTTAAATATGACAAAGTTAAGAGAACATCTCAGAATGATCGTGCTTTGAACTGTCTGCTCTATGCAGAATAAGTGTCTAAGGTTGAATGAACAATCCTTCGTATTTGTTTGAACTGTTTTTGTTTCGAAGGAAAAGTGCTAGACATAGCTTGCTTTCGGTCTCCCGTCCTTTCTAAAAACAATGAATCAGTTCTCAAAACAAAGTACTGACTTGTGCACATGCACCTGCATCTTCTCACGTATGTTTTCTATGTTTTGTCTACCCTATCATCTGTCACTCAAACTCACTCATTTGCAAAGTCACACCCTCTCTAGGGGTGCAACAACCAATCAGCAGGAAGTATGTGACTAAGTCACACCCCCTTCTTAAGGGGCACTTCCTGCATTTTGGGTTAGAGTTTCGAGGAGAACGAACTGTCAACCTGCTCTCTCCTCTGGAAAGCTGGAGACGGCCCGGTCATGTGTCAACGACCCACGTCTCAGCTGGAGTTACAGTAAAGCTTACTGTAACTCGTCACTCACCTTCTGGAAGAATTTGTTTTCTAAAGTTTTATTTTGAAAATCAGTCTGTGCGCTTGACCGTTGTTTCCTGCCGAGGGAGGCGAGCTTCCTCGTATCGTGAATCAGCACACTCACGCTGAAGTTCCAAGTACTGGACGTCCACTGGACAAACCCATCCACGTGTGTGTCCACAAACTTCTCCACTCTCGTCTCCAAGAGACGAACCTTCAACAGGTAACGAGCCGTGGTGTGTTTGAGCGTGCGGGAGCCCAGCAATCTGCTCGTGTGGGGAAAACGGTGTCACCCATTCTGGTTCAAAGTAACCAACTTTAGCTTAACTTAGCTTCCAGTACTCCTTCCTCCTATTTCTTATTTTTCATAAGCATTTAACACTAGCTCTACCAGTTTTTGTCAAAATGACAATTCTACCTATGCAACCCATGGGATTGTCAAACTGACAAATTGAATTAGCATTTTTAAAGCCATTGGTATGTATATGAGGCCATTCCAATCTGTTGGCGGGGAGGAGGCCTTGGGGCATATTTATATAGTCAGGTAAATCCAGTGGTGGAGAAAATACTCAAACACTGTACTTAAGTAAAAGTGCAAATAAACAGACAAAAATATACTCTAGTAAAAGTAGAAGTACCATATTAATATTTTTACTTAAGTAAAAGTAAATAAGTACTTGCTTTTAAAAATACTTAAAGTATTAAAGTAAAAGTAATTGCTGAATGTATTACCTAATGCAATGGCCTACAATACCATAAAGTGTGTGATATATATATATATATATATATATAATATATATATATATATATATATATATATATATATATATATATATATATATATATATATACATATATATATATATATACATATATATATGTGATATATATATATATATATATATATGTATATATATAGATATATATACATGTATATATATATATATATATATATATATGTATATATATATATATATATATATATATATGTATATATGTATATATGTATATATATATTTATAAGTATATATATATATATTATATATATACAGGTAGTCCCCGACTTACGAGCGAGTTCCGTTACAACGAGGCGCTCGTAACATGGAAATCTCGTAATTTGGAACGGCCGCCACGTGTCTCGTAAGTCCGGAATTTCGCTCGTAAGTTGGAACGGTTTTGCTAGCGCGACTACAAACACTCGTTTTTCATCGAAAAACCGCTTATGAGTGCATAAAAATGATCGGAAACGTGTGTCCACAAGTTTAGCTAACGGACTGTGGTGAAAAAACACAGAAAAACTCAGTATTTTTTGCGTTTTTTCCAAAAATTTGCCAGCTCGTAAGTCCGGATGCTCGTAGGTCAGAGCGCTCGTAAGTCGGGGACTACCTGTATATATATATATATATATATATATATATATATATATATATATATATATATATATATATAAATAGCTTGGTCCGCATTGCCGGCAGTAAGTCAGGCTCGTTTCCGGTAAAAGTTGGACTCCGCCAAGGTTGCCCTTTGTCACCGATTCTGTTCATAACTTTTATGGACAGAATTTCTAGGCGCAGCCAAGGTGTTGAGAGGATTTGTTTTGGTGACCTTAGAATCGCTTCTCTGTTTTTTGCAGATGATGTGGTCCTACTGGCTTCATCAGTTCGTGATTTACAATTTTCACTGGAGCGGTTTGCAGCCGAGTGTGATACGGCCGGGATGAGGATCAGTTCCTCCAAATCCGAGGCCATGGTCTTGAGCCGGAAAAGGGTAGCATGCCCTCTCCGGGTCGGGGAGGAGGTCCTGCCCCAAGTGGAGGAGTTTACGTATCTCGGGATCTTGTTCACGAATGAGGGAAAACTGGAGCGTGAGATCGATAGGCGGATAGGTGCAGTGTCCGTAGTGAAGCGGGCGCTGTACCGGTCTGTCGTGGTGAAGAGAGAGCTGAGTCAAAAGGCAAAGCTCTCAATTTACCGATCGATCTACGTTCCCACCCTCATCTATGGTCATGAGCTTTGGGTTATGACCGAAAGAACAAGATCTCGGATACAAGCGGCTGAAATGAGTTTTCTCCGCAGGGTGTCTGGACTCTCCCTTAGAGATAGGGTGAGAAGCTCAGTCATCCGGGAGGGACTTGGAGTAGAGCCGCTGCTTCTCCACATCGAGAGGAGCCAGTTGAGGTGGCTCGGGCATCTGGTTAGGATGCCTCCTGGACGCCTCCCTGGGGAGGTGTTCCGGGCATGTCCCACCGGGAGGAGACCCAGAGGAAGAGCCAGGACGCGCTGGAGGGACTATGTTTCTCGGCTGGCCTGGGAACGCCTTGGGATTCCCCTGGAGGAGCTGCACCAAGTGGCTGGGGAGAGGGAAGTCTGGGCCTCCCTACTTAGGCTGCTACCCCCGCGACCCGACCCCGGATAAGCGGAAGAAGATGGATGGATGGATGGATGGATGGATGGATGTTTTTGCTACTTTTCTATTGTTTATTGTTTAATGTATGTGTTTCATTGGCCTCGAGGCTCAATAAGATTTACCTGACTAAATAAAGGTTGAATGAAAAAAAATAAAAAAATAAAATTCAGTGTAACATTATTTTTGATCAAAGCTTGTAAGAACCCCCCCCCCACCTACAGAGCAGTCTCTGGTGAAAACAACTCTCTCTCTCTGTAGAAGCAAGTTGGAAATGCTGTTGGAATGTGTGGTTAATTTGTGGGGGATGTATGTAAATGAATGTTCTTTGTGTGAGGGGGATCTTTTGTTTTGACCTACTGGAGAAGATTATGCTGGGAGAAGATTCTCAGGAGGGGATGTTTACCCAAAAACAAAGATATCCACCCCCAGGCTCATGACACCTAATGGAAGAATTGTCATTTTGACAAACTCATGGCAGTTCTAGTGTTTTTTTTTTCCCCTGGGTTTGCCAGTGTTAATCTGTCAAGTAATGTGCCAACAGTTAAGTTTAAATTGTCTGTTTGTTTTAATTTGAATTCTTGTCAACGTAGTTAATTAAATCAGAGCTAATATCGATACAAATGTTTAATGTAATTTTTGTGATAGTTTCAATAAAAGGTCTATTTTTTTGGTAGACCAACATAAGTTGAGCCTCTTGTGAAATTACATTTCTTGTCTAATCACAGTAAAAACAATTTAGTATCGGAAAAAGGAAGAACTCGCGCATTTGGTGGCAGTTTGTGCAAGATTAAAGTCTGCTAAACTGCGCATCTACAATAATGCCAGACTCAGTAAGTGTTTAAATACCTTACCAACCGCATTATTCTATTACAATTGGTGGCTCGTCCGAGTTCCTGGAACGTTTATTAAGTTGTTTTTGTAGCCTAAGTGCTCGTAACGTGTTGGCATTAGTTTGCATCCTGTTGTGGACTTAGGGTTTTGGCTGGTGAGTGTGTCTCAGAAATTGCTCATAGTGGCATTGTCTGGTGCGTTTTCCCGTTAGAATTGTTCTTTTCTTTCACTTTTGAACGTGTGTTTTGGAGCTGCGGATGAATGAATGTTTGTTTTTGTGAGACGTTTCATTACGTGTCGCGAGGCTGCATGCATTTTTTCGTTTTGTGACCGCCGTGTCACCTCTGCTTCATTTTCTTACATCTGCGATTTGCTGTTGAAGCTGTGTCACACATTTGCTGCTCCATTTTACCTAATCTGTTACAACGTGTTTGCCGAGGTTCGGGTAAAAAACCCACTCCGCTATTGGACCGGACTGTAGTCCGGTTCCGTTTGACGTAAAGTCCGTTGTTGTACACAGTTAGCATGCTGCCTTCTTTGGAAGGCGTGGGGGTTAGCCTGGTTGTGTTTTAGCTCATTGACTGTATTTTCTGCGGTGTAAAAATACGTTTATTTTGTGAAGGAGTGTCTAGAACTTTGGGTCGAGCTAATGCTAAGAGCGGTACCGAGAGACAAGATGGCTGCTTAAAACGCTGTGATTGGTCCATTGTGTGTTGTGTTCAAGAACGTTGGTTTCTGTAGACTCTGGTTGTCAGATTCATTTTTGCACACATTTCTGACGGTTTATCTGTGTTGTTTCAGTTCTATGCACGTGGTATCGTCGAAGACTGGCTTTACCGCGGTGTTTTGCGATATTTATGACTGTTTTAGAACGTTGGAAAGTCCGTTCCACGCTTTTGTTCGACCGACCGCAGGTCCGTGAACACACCGCTCGAACGGCACGTCGCACGTGGGCGGCGTTAGGTTTGGAAGACACAGTTTCCCATGAACACTTGGGTTTTAGAACTACAGTTCTGTCTTCGCTGTGATTGGTCGATTACGCTGTATGTGTTGACGCATGCGCAGTGGGTGAAGCCCCGCTCCTCGTCAATTTTCACTTCAGCTGCTTGTCCCAGACGAGTTTCCGTGCTTGTTTGTCCATTACTGTCATTAAAAAGACTGTTTAAACGCGGTGTTTTTGAGATTGTAATGGGTGGATTGAGTCGGTTGCTCTGACACTGCCGATCGCCATGTGACCAGGTCACGTGACACCGATTTTGCCGGTTTTATGAGGACCGACCTTATTTCTTTTAAACGCAGTTTAAAAGGTTTCACAGTTCAACCGATTTTGCTCACATGATTTCGTTTTGTGAGCCTGGGTTCTAGAGCTTATCACGTTACGCTTTAGATCTGTCTGATTGATGCTTTTCATCCGTGTTGGATGTCTGTGTGGGCTGAAAGCTACGGCTGCGCTCACTGGTGATAACAGCGCCTCTATAGCGGTCAGATAGAGAAATTACAGTCGCTGTGATAAACTCACTTCCAGCGCTGTGACCCCTGCTGGTTACATTAGAAGACGCAGTCTTCCTGTAATGTGTACATGTTGAATGTTCCTGTTTTAAACGGGAAACATTTTGAGAATATTGTACACACAGCACCCTTTCATTTGATTTTCACGTATAATCAAATGTTGATGGCAGAACAGTTACACAGATTTAATAGAGACTTGTCTGTTTTTGATAAGCCTTGACACTTTTATCATCAATTCTGTGCAAAACTAGCTCTCTGTCCCTGTGTTTGTAAACTGCAAGTTTAAAATAACACACAGGTAGCATCGTTTGTCTTGGTTTTTCACAAAAAATCACACATAACTAGCCAACCTTGATGACCTTGTCTCAGGTCGACAAATTAATGGGAATCACTGAATTTTTATTTAATTTCACATCCTGGCATCACATGATGAGCATACACACTGTGAAATGAGACCCACGTTATTTGATTTTTCGCAGAACATCAGTACAAAGATGGACGTTCAAACAGGTGAACCACCTGAGGAGGCCTCTTGTTCTGTGTATCCTAGATGGATGGATGGGGGCCTTGGGATTCCTGCCCGTGCTTCCCGCAAAGTGGGGGAATCTGCCTCATCGTATGCTAATTACTTAGCTGCTAGGAACGTCCGTCAGGATAAGTGGGAAAATCCCCTGTCATTCTACGACAGGCTAATCTCGGTCTACTCCGGGGGCAAAACTGTCCCTGGATTAGAGGAAAATATGGAGTTTAAACGTCTTTTCATTATGAATCTTATGCCTTTTCAAATGAAATGTGTTCATTTCAAGGTTGATTGCAAAAAAGATTCCATGGAAGTGATAAGACAATATGCTACGACAGTTTTTGAGGCCGAAATACAACCTAGGATACCATCAGAGGTTTAAGAGGTTCCCTCTCCTTCAAAGTGCGAGAGGACACAGGTTTTTCATGATAACAAACAACAGATCAGTTCCAGCTGGAACAGTGACTCTGATCGGTTCACGGGGTGTCCTTCTGCCCCCGCCCCTCAGGTTGAAAACCCTGAGATGAGCAAAGAACCACACAAGGTAGGTGTTCGCTCTCTAGATGAACCAAGATGGTTCAGATCGAACCAAAAGAGTTCTCACCTAGGTCTCACAGTGGGTGAACTTCGAGAGAAGTTGATGTCTGGGAACCGTGACCCTTTGAAAAATGGTCTGTCCCGACATGTACCCCCGAGAAGCGGCCCTCCTGCCCCTGCCCCTCGAGCTGCACAGTTCGAGACATGCAAGGAGTCACACATGCTCCAGATTATGGAAACGGCGCCTCCGCGCGTTGACGTGACTGAGATTGTGGGTTGTTTGTCAAATGATTTGAATGTTACAGTGGTTCACCAAGCTGACACAACGTGTGACGTTGTCCTTGATGATAACACAAACAACGTTGTTCGACCTGATGAAGCGGCGCGCAGCACTGCCTTTTGCAACAACTTAGTGCACACAGTTGACAACAACAACGTCAACTCTGACATAAATGCTGACAGCAAACAAATTGCTGATGGTCAGCGTCCTAAAAATCAAGATGCTGACAGCAAACAAATTGCTGAAAATCCACATCCTGAAGGTCATGAGGCAGACAGCCATCATGATGCTGACAGCGACGATGATTACACAGACAGAGTCACACGTACACAGAAACGTGTGGAAAACCCTGAATGGTTTCTGTGTAACTTTATAAAAAGGGGGATAGCTAAGAGAGCTTACCTGCCACTCACATTAGAAGGGGTCCTAGAGCAAGAAGCGCTCCTGGTTAGCGGCTCAGACGTGTCTACCATGTCAGCCGAACTGTTTGAGGAGCTAAGGACCGCCGCTAACGATGTTGACAGGCAAATACCCTTTGTGAAATACACTTATGGTGAGCAACAGGGCCTCGCAAAGACGAGAACAACCCTAATAGCCATGGTTCACATGCAGATTGGCGAGATGTCACTATACCACCCGGTATATGTGTCTGAACTTGACTCACTCCGGGCTCCATTTGTGGTTGGCCAAGATTTTATAAATCGCTTTGAAGCGATTATAAATTATGGCAATCAGACAATGTGGGCCACAGTGAGCAGTCCACTGCCATTCGTGGTACCTCCCCAGGGTCAGGACACTGACTGTCTAACAACAGGTACCACTAAGGTCACAAGGGATTCCCAAACCGAGTCCACAAACCCGGTAGGTGATCCTTCATATTTTTCTTCTTCCGGCACTCGGCAAGGCAGGTCGCATATCTTTCTGCTCTTCCCTCCCTAAGTTTTTCCTACTCCCTGCTTGCTTTTCGTCTCGTCTGCGACCCTTCAGCGCTCACTCGAACCAATATGGAATTAATCAATTGGGCTGTTTCTTCAATGGATAAGATTTTTTCCACGAAGCGGACCGTGTCAGGAGAAGCTGTCTGTCCCTCCGACACACACGCGGCTGGATACGTGCTGGACTCGTGGGGTCAGTGGCAGCCCATGTGTCTGTCCGTTCTGAGTGTCGAAGACGTGGAGGATTTGTGGATTATTGGATTATTGGTAGCAACTGCTCTGTTTTTTGGCGTAACCGGAGTTGTTTGTTATCGGAAGCTGAGGGAGGCTTCGGCGGCTATCAGAGCGCTGTCGGGACTGCCTGATCAGCAAAATTCTCTGAACCGGGTCGTGGGCTCCTCATCCCAGCTGCTGTATGAGCTCAATCGCACGATTGGTGCAGTGGTGGACCACCGTGCACCTGCTGTCCGTTTTGGGACTTGTTTGCAGCCACCCAGGATCGATCAAGGGACAGGTGGAAGCTCATGAAAGCGGGGCAGAGCAGAACCACATATTTGGATTTCTTTCGGCCATGAAACAGCACCCACAGACTTGGAGGCGGCAGTGGAAAAGAACACTGTGGTCTATTTGGATAACAAACGAAACATTATCTGGCTTCTGCACATGTCCTTGACAAGCGGGCTGTGGGAATCCATTCTCCTAGAGTGAGGAGTTGAAGAGCCCCCCCCCCTCCCCCTCCCCAGAGATTTCTGTGAGGCTTCGGATAACACCCAGCTGCACACCTGCTGAACTTTGTGTTTGTCTGAAATTAATCATGGACACAATCTCCTTGCCTGCCGTATTTCCTTTGTTATTGTACCTAAATGTGCTCTGATATGGTTTTTACTGAATCACGCGGTGTCTTGAAGACAAAATGTGATTCATCTTTTTTTAATATCAATGCTGTGAATCCCAGTGTTTCTGCCTGTTTTTCCTGCTTTTGACCTTCATCTGGAGACAGATTGGGCCTGGCCGCGCTAAGAGCATATCAATGTGTTGAATAAACATGTCGTGTGTTGATAAAACATATCGTGTGTTGATAAAACATGTAATATGCTTTGTTTTGCTGCAGCTTTTGCACTCATTTCTCTTCTGGATGCCTGCAATACATACTTACGTTGTAATCGGTGGAAATTGATGCAATGTTAATAAAACTCCTTGATTCCTTGATTCCTTGATTCCTTGATTCCTTGATTCATATACGGGTGAGACAGAGGAGACTCAACAGTTGGACCAGACTCTGGCCCATCACGAGGACCTCCTCTGCGAGCTGACACCTTCAGCACTCACTGAGCACTACCTACCACCGGTAGAGGAAGGTGTGGAGATCCAAGGGTCCCACACCGATGACGCTGTACTGTCCTTTGGGACAGGTAATTCGGCAAACAACCAAGCTTTCAGTGAAGTCTTGGTTCAAGGACATCTGAGCCCACAAGGTGACAGTCTACTACACGCTGACAGTCACTTGGACTTCATTGTTACAAATTTTGAGGACCCCTCCTCAAACAAAAGGGGGGCAAACTCACACTTCCTACCACAGGTAGAGGACGGTGTAGAGATCCGAGGATCACACACCGAGAACGCTGTGCTGTCCTCTGGGACAGGTAATTCAGTTATCAGCCAAGCTTTCAATGAAACTTTGGTTCAAGAGCTTTTAAATCTGGAACTACTCAGCGATGACATAGTTCTGACAGACTCAAAGGGCTCCTCTTCATTCATGAAGTGGGAAGACATACATCACAATGACAGAGACACGCCTGCGACGGCGCCGACGGTTGTGACACATCTGCATTACGCAGAAAGAGGTAAACGTAAAGAGGTACGTTGGCCGAAACCTGTAAGGTTCCTGTACAAGGTTCCCAATAAACTGCGCGAACAGCTTAAACTAAACAATGGCATCCTAACTCGTGCCCATGGACGGACGTCCACACCCGTGCGCGTGGTCCCTCATGACCACAGGGGGGTGATGTTAGGTCATGCCCATGTCAAGGACAAAGATTTCAATAACCCCACAAACGACAAAGAGCTCGCAAACTCACAGACTTCATGGGAAAACAAGGTCGTCCAAGCACAGGATAGTAAATAAACTAAACAGTTTAAACTATTCTAGTTGCGAAAAGAAACCGTTCCAACTAGAACTTAGAAACGCTAAGCATAAAACCCACAACAAAAACTAACCTTAACAACCGTTTAAATCTGCAGGATTTAATTGACATCGGTTATAAAGCTAAGAACTGTTTTTCTTGTGTGTGACACGTTGGAATCTGACGACCAGAGTGAGTTTGACGTAGTGAAACGTTGTTTTTAGTTGCTTGATTGCTACTTTTGTTGTTATTGAAGTTGTTATTGTTTTCTGAACACTCCCAGCCAAAAGAGGTTTTGATTGTTGATTAGTTGAAGACTTAAATGGATTTAACTATGCCAACATGCTGTTCATTTTGTTAAAGATCTCAATCTTTGAAAAGTCATTGTAGATTAATACTACTTAAGGTACTATAATCTACACTGATCTCCCAATCATTTAGATAGAACCGATTCGATCGTTTCTATTCTAGATCTATTCATTTTGATGAGTCTCGCCATAGACTTCAAAATTTATAGGGAATACCAAATCTTGCGTCGTTCGTCTAAAAGACAACAGACATTTAGACCAAACTAGTTTCATTTTTTTATTTTAGTTTAACCTAAACTAAATAATGAATGGAGGAATAGTTTGAATGAAGAGGCCTTCGTTACAGAAGCCCTCCACATTTCTATAGGTATAGATCCCTATTTCTGATTTTTACAGCATTGATCCACCCCTTAATTGGTAATTGTAGCTGATCTAATCCATGATAGCTTACATACCAGGTGCATATAGGTAAGGCTTAATGTAGAATCCCAATCATAAGCCCACCTAAAACCACATAATTGCATGACACATTGAACCAGGGTGGCACCGACTGGAAGCCATCCAGCCTGCAACCTTCGATGTGGGGACCTGCTGATCCAACGTTGGTCTTCAACCTTCATCCAAGGCCCGCCTCCTCTGCTTCAATCGAGGGATCCCCTCTACATGCTGATTAAAATCCATTCTTGCTGATGAAATCAATAACCCCCATCGTTGTGGATTTACCGTTGTGGATTATAAGACTTTGTTTCCAAGGGATCACAGACTCAGTTTTCCATGGGTTAACAGACTATGTTTTCCAAAGGATTGAAAGCTTACCGCAAAGGGATTACCTACGAACAGTATGGGATTTCCAAAACGTTATGGGAGTATAATTTTGAACTTTTTTGATTTTTTTTTCCACTTGCTGGATTGCATAGAGGTCAGAGACATTCGGTGGTATCCTTTCGTGTTGGAACTCATCTCCAAGGACAGGCGATGACTTCCAAAAAGGGGGACTGTAGTGATACACCTAGCCTCTGATATTTTAGGCTTGACCTTCAAGTACACCTCTCTGCATCTCTCTGGAACTCTAAGTGTTACACCTTCTTGAGGCCCTCAAGGAGACGATTGGACACTTATATTTTTTACAATTATTATGAATTAATGGACACTAATTAATCAGATTGAACTTTCTCTTTAATGTGTGTTAATTCAGAATTGATCAAACAGTATTTTTGTCATTTCAATGATGATTTTACTAAGATGGTATATTTTAAATATGACAAAGTTAAGAGAACATCTCAGAATGATCGTGCTTTGAACTGTCTGCTCTATGCAGAATAAGTGTCTAAGGTTGAATGAACAATCCTTCGTATTTGTTTGAACTGTTTTTGTTTCGAAGGAAAAGTGCTAGACATAGCTTGCTTTCGGTCTCCCGTCCTTTCTAAAAACAATGAATCAGTTCTCAAAACAAAGTACTGACTTGTGCACATGCACCTGCATCTTCTCACGTATGTTTTCTATGTTTTGTCTACCCTATCATCTGTCACTCAAACTCACTCATTTGCAAAGTCACACCCTCTCTAGGGGTGCAACAACCAATCAGCAGGAAGTATGTGACTAAGTCACACCCCCTTCTTAAGGGGCACTTCCTGCATTTTGGGTTAGAGTTTCGAGGAGAACGAACTGTCAACCTGCTCTCTCCTCTGGAAAGCTGGAGACGGCCCGGTCATGTGTCAACGACCCACGTCTCAGCTGGAGTTACAGTAAAGCTTACTGTAACTCGTCACTCACCTTCTGGAAGAATTTGTTTTCTAAAGTTTTATTTTGAAAATCAGTCTGTGCGCTTGACCGTTGTTTCCTGCCGAGGGAGGCGAGCTTCCTCGTATCGTGAATCAGCACACTCACGCTGAAGTTCCAAGTACTGGACGTCCACTGGACAAACCCATCCACGTGTGTGTCCACAAACTTCTCCACTCTCGTCTCCAAGAGACGAACCTTCAACAGGTAACGAGCCGTGGTGTGTTTGAGCGTGCGGGAGCCCAGCAATCTGCTCGTGTGGGGAAAACGGTGTCACCCATTCTGGTTCAAAGTAACCAACTTTAGCTTAACTTAGCTTCCAGTACTCCTTCCTCCTATTTCTTATTTTTCATAAGCATTTAATCTGTCAAGTAATGTGCCAACAGTTAAGTTTAAATTGTCTGTTTGTTTTAATTTGAATTCTTGTCAACGTAGTTAATTAAATCAGAGCTAATATCGATACAAATGTTTAATGTAATTTTTGTGATAGTTTCAATAAAAGGTCTATTTTTTTGGTAGACCAACATAAGTTGAGCCTCTTGTGAAATTACATTTCTTGTCTAATCACAGTAAAAACAATTTAGTATCGGAAAAAGGAAGAACTCGCGCATTTGGTGGCAGTTTGTGCAAGATTAAAGTCTGCTAAACTGCGCATCTACAATAATGCCAGACTCAGTAAGTGTTTAAATACCTTACCAACCGCATTATTCTATTACACAAACGTATTGTTCACTTGAAACATTTTCAAAATAATCATTTTATGTCTTTTTTGTAAACATATTATTTGTTTAGTGAAGTAAAGACACTATTTTTTATATAAAGCAAGTATTTCTTTATTCATTCAACCTTCATTTATGATATTGAAATCAAGAAATACCTTATTTTTTATCAAAAGTATTTATGTTTAATAAAGTCAAGAAAGACCATTATGTTTTTTGAATATTTTTAATTGGTAATTATTTTATTAAAACATTTAAATTTTTTATGTATTGTGACAGAGGGTTCTTGTTAGCAGCTGCTGAAAGTAACTAATAAATTAACTTAGTAATCTAACTTAGTTACTTTCCAAATCAAGTAATCAGTAACTTAACTAAGTTACTATTTCAATGTAACTATGCCATCACTGTGGGCCACTCTGCTCAAAATGCCCGGGCCGATTTTTTGTCCCAGTCCAGCCCTGATAGATCTAGAATAGAAACGATCGAATCGGTCCTACCTAAATGATTGGGAGATCAGTGTAGATTATAGTACCTTAAGTAGTATTAATCTACAATGACTCATCAAAGATTGAGATCTTTAACAAAATGAACAGCATGTTGGCATAGTTAAATCCATTTAAGTCTTCAACTAACATTAACCAAAACCTCTTTTGGCTGGGAGTGTTCAGAAAACAATAACAACTTCAATAACAACAAAAGTAGCAATTAAGCAACTAAAAACAACGTTTCACTACGTCAAACTCACTCTGGTCGTCAGATTCCAACGTGTCACACACAAGAAAAACAGTTCTTAGCTTTATAACCGATGTCAATTAAATCCTGCAGATTTAAACGGTTGTTAAGGTTAGTTTTTGTTGTGGGTTTTATGCTTAGCGTTTCTAAGTTCTAGTTGGAACGGTTTCTTTTCGCAACTAGTATAGTTTAAACTGTTTAGTTTATTTACTATCCTGTGCTTGGACGACCTTATTTTCCCATGAAGTCTTTGAGTTTGCGAGATCTTTGTCGTTTGTGGGGTTATTGAAATCTTTGTCCTTGACATGGGCATGACCTAACATCACCCCCCTGTGGTCATGAGGGACCACGCGCACAGGTGTGGACGTCCGTCCATGGGCACGAGTTAGGATGCCTTTGTTTAGTTTAGGCTGTTTGCGCAGCTTAGAGTAGACAGTACACAGGAACCTCTTGGGTTTCGGCCAACGTATCTCTGTACGTTTACCTCTTTCTGCGTAATTCAGGTGTGTCACAACTGTCGGCGCCGTCGCAGGCGTGTCTGACAGGTCAGACTGCGACGTGTCACTGTCGTTGTGATGTACGTCTTCCCACTTCATGAATGAAGAGGTGCTCTTTGAGTCTGTAAGAACTATGTCATTTCTGAGTAGTTCCAGATTCAAAAGCTCTTGAACCAAGGTTTCATCGAAAGCTTGGCTGATAGCCGAATTACCTGTCCCAGAGGACAGTACAGCGTCCTCGGTGTGGGACCCTCGGATCTCCACACCTTTTTCTACCTGTGGTAGGAAGTGTGAGTTCGCCCCCCTTTTGTTTGAGGAGGGGTCCTCCAAATCTGTAACAATGGAGTCCAAGTGACTGTCAGTGTGTGGTAGACTGTCACTTTCTGGACTCAGATGTCCTTGAACCAAGACTTCACTGCAATCTTGGCTGTATGCCGAATTACCTGTCCCATAGGACAGTACAGCGTCTTTGGTGTGGGATCCTTGGATCTCCTCACCGTCTTCTACCTGTGGTAGGTAGTGTTCAGTGAGTGCTGAAGGTGTCAGCTTGCAGAGGAGGTTCTCGTGATGGGCCAGAGTCCGGTCCAATTGTTGAGTCTCCTCTGTCTCACCTGTATATGAAGGTTCACTTACCGGGTTTGTGGTCTCGGTAGGGGATTCCTTTGTGACCTCAGTGGTACCTGCTGTTAGACAGTCAGTGTCCTGACCTTGGTGAGGCACCTCGATTGGCAGTGGACTGCTCACTGTGGCCCACATTGTCTGATCACCATAATTTATAATTGCCTCAAAGCGATTGATAAAATCCTGGCCAACCAGAAATGGGATGGAGTCCACCGTAGACACATGTACCGAATGGTAACTTGTCGTCTCGCCAATCTGCATGTGAACCATGGCAATAGCTGTCAGGGCTGTACCCATTTCTGAGAGTCCCCGCAACTCTATAGCACATTCTGTCAGGGGTATTTCTCTGTCAACACTGTTAGCGGCGGTCCGTAGCCTCTCAAACAGCTCGGCTGACATGACAGACACGTCTGAGCCGCCATCCAGGAGTGCTTCTCGCGCGAAGACCCCTTCCAGTCTGAGTGGCAGGTAAGCTTTCTTAGCGTGCCCCATTCTCATAAATTTGCACAGAAACCTTCTAGGTTTAAGCACACGCTTCTGTGTACGTGTACCTCTGTCTGTGCAATCTTCGTTGCTGTCAGCATCATTATGGCTGCCTGCCTCATGACCTTCGGGACGTTGCCTATCAGCAATGTGTTCGCTGTCAGCATCTTGACTCTCAGGATGTTGATCATCAGCAATTTGTTTGCTGTCAGCGTCTTTGTCAATGTAGATGATGTTGTCAACTGTGTGCACTGAGTTGTTGCAAAAGACAGTGCTGAACGTCGCTTCGTCAGGTTGAACAACGTTGTTTTTGTTATCATCAAGGACAACGTCACACGTTGTGTCAGCTTGGTCAACCACTGTAACATTCAACTCATTTGAAAAACAACTTACATCCTCCGTCTCTTCCGAGCGCGGAGGCGTCGTTTCCTTAATATGGAGCTTGTGTGACTCTTTGCATGTCTCGAACTGTGTAGCTCGAGGTGCAGGGGCAGGAGGGCCGCTTCTCGGGGCTACCTGATGGGACCGACCATTTTTCAAAGGGTCACGGCGCCCAGACATCAACTTCCCTCGAAGTTCACCCACTGTGAGACCTAGGTCAAAACCTTGTTGGTTCGATCTGAACCATCTTGGTTCACCTAGAAAGCGAACACCTACCTTGTGTGGTTCTCTGCTAATCTCAGGGTTTTCAACCTGAGGTGCAGGAGGAGCAGAACTCCTTGTGAACCGATCTGAGTCACTTTTCCAGCTGGAATCAACATACTGTAGTTTGTTATCATGGCAATCCTGTTTACACTCGCACTCTGTAGGAGAGGGAACCTCTTCTATTGTCTGCGAGTAGGATGTGACCTTTTGACCTGGACAAACCTCTGATGGTATTCTAGGTTGTATCTCTGCCTCAAAAACCGTCGCAGCGTATCGTTTTATCATTTCCATGGTATCTTTTTTGCAATCAACCTTGAAACAAACACATTTCCGTTGAAAAGGCATAAGATTCATAAGGAAAAGATTTTTAAACTCCTCATCTTTCTTTAGTCCAGGGACAGTTTTTCCACCGGAGTAGACAGACATCAGCCTGTCGTAGAACGACAGGGGATTTTCCCACTTGTCCTGATGGACGTCCACCGCAGCTAAGTAATTAGCAAACGATGAAGCAGACATCCATCTACGTGCGATAAAAGAGGAGGCCCTATCAGGTGATGCACCTGTTTGAACTTCCATCTTTGTACTGATTTTCTGTGAAAAATCAAGTAAAGTGGGTCTTATTTCGCAGCGAGCAAATAAATCATCACCATATATGTAGCCTGGAGTAAAACAAAACCAACCAGCCTCCAGGTTTGTGCTTCACTGTGTTCAATAAGTCTATCATTCACAGGTACCTTATCTCAGGAATTACCCCAATGAATTATAAAGTTAAATACCCTTAGGCAGTGTTAACCTTATCCAGAACTTATAATGAAACATCAGTTACTAACTAACCCAATCTGATTGCCGTTTAACCACTCCGACGCACACAAAAGTGATCAGATTCAGATGCAAGCTGTCTTAGCTGCTCAGAAAACATCAAGATGTTAAATGAAATAAAAATCAGTGATTTTTATTAATTTGTCGACCTGTGACAAGATCAACAACGTCGGT